>JACATO010000737.1:0-38308 GCA_018389105.1 Nautilus pompilius | reverse complement strand
GACGTCATCTCTCTCTCTGTACTGATTACGTAATCTCTCTATACTGACGTCATCTCTCTCTCTGTGCTGACGTAATCTCTCTATATAGACGTCATCTCTCTCTCTCTCTCTCTCTCTACTCTATCTCCCTCCATCCCCCCTCTGTCTCTTTCCCGATACGGATGTTGAATCTCAAGGAATTTACACGGCGGCCGCGAACATTCCGGAAAGCACAGGGCGAGGGGGCGAGGGGAGAGAGGCGGCTGTCGCTATTGACATTTTCTTTTTTTTTTTTTTTTTTTTAAAAAAAATTTGTGGTAATCAAATTTCGAGATACGGGGGAAAAAAAGCAACAACAACAACGACGATAGTCGTAAGGAAAAACCCGTCAACGAGACCCTCTCGTGCGTTCTTGACACATCGGACGGACGGCACGAGGTGTGCGGCTTAATTCGACAGAGTCGGGGAGACCCTAAATGCCTGGACGCGGAGTCCGATCGGCCCCGGGGTGCGGTGTTTCCACGTCCTGATTCCGGGCGTGTGAAAACCCCATTAAGCGCGGGACTGGTGGGGGGCCCCCCGCCTAATAGGATCAGGGGAGGCCGTCCCTTCCTCGCCCGCCCGACACGGAATCAATCATAACAGAATTTTTGTCAGGTTCTCGTTAATAAAGCATCGTCCCCGGTCTTTGAGTAATTGACCGAATGGTTTGAAATTATTTCATTATCGGCCCTGCCATGGCCGCCTGGTAAGGAATGTGTGTATCGAAAGCCCTCAGCGGTGTGTGTTCGGCGAAGAGCTATGGTCCCGGCTGTCTCTCTATTTCTGGATTAAAAAAACCAAATATCTTGCAATTATTATTATTATTATTCTCTTTCAAAAAAACTGCTTTACAAACTTTGTCAAGATGGTTTTCTGTCAGAATAATATTTTAAAAATAATAATTATCTTAAAAAAATAGAAAAAAAGGAAGGAGAAAGGGACTTTCGCTGAGTATTTAGTCCTGTGACCAGGGACGCCATTTTCCCGGTCGTTCCTTCCGTCTGGCTTCCTGTAACATATAACAAAGCAGGGGGGGCTATAATAAAGGGGAGATTACTGCAATTGTTTTGAAGCGTGATCACGTGCGATAATTCTGTTTCAACTCTTTACCCCCTTTTTTTTTTTGCTTGTTGTTGTTTGTCTTAAAGCGTGTCATTTATTTATTTATTGTACGCACAGCGTTTTCTTCCCACTTCCGATCAGAACAGCGCCTCACCTCCCTAAAGGGAGGGCGGAGTCGTCGGTTTGAGGTGGTCGCCGATTTCCGGTTCCTGCCGCGCGAGCTCTGATGGTGAGAGGAAGCACTTCGACGCGGCCGGTATGGCGAAGAGCCAAAAAAAAACCCCAGCGAGGAAACCAAACCCCCCCCACACAACATGGTGGCACTTAATAAAGGACCGCCGTCCAGCACTCTCTGCAAGCTTTGTCACCACCCCCAACAACTAAACAAAGCGGTAAAGTTCAAAAAGGGGAAAGAAAAAAATTCTCTTCGCTTTTACGAGCGCCCATAGCGTCATGACAAAACAAACAGAGCGCTGTGACGTCACATCCTGTGGCCAGTCCCGGAACTTCCGTCGAAGAGAACACAAATGACCACTAAACGGAAATCACCTGGCACAGTTCGAAACCTTCGTCTTCACGCTGATCTCGTGAAGGTTATGCCTAAATCAAACAAACCTGCCTCTTATAAAATCGACACGTGTAATAAGAACCACCGGGGTTGTTGTTTCCTTGTAATTTTGATAGGATTCTAAAGGTAGGCAGGACAGAATTACACGGCACCCTATAATTATACTAAATATCGCAACGAAAACTATTTCGATCGACGCCCTCTGGACATGTGTGCGCCGCGGTGGGACAACCGAACCTATAATTCAAGGGAGACAACTGAAATCTGAAAAAACAGCGGTGGCGACAATACGGTCTCTCTCTTCTTTTTTTTTGCGCATCCAACTTCTGACCAGCAAAAAAAAAGACTGACTCGAGTTACGAAGATCATATTACAAGAAATAATACAGGTTAGGAATGTAACTTGTTATTTTTTTTTTTCCGTACCATTGTTGCTGTTGCTACTAGAGGTTCAGAAGACAACGTTATGGCAGGTTTTGAATAGTTCAGTAGTGCTAGTAAGTATCTAATGGATCTAGAAAGGGAGAGAGAGGACGGATAGAGAGTATCGACAGGCGCGAATCTCTCTCGAGAGCGCGGAATAAGAGAGAGAGGAAGAAAGAGGGCTAGCTCGAAGAGAGAAGAGGCACAAGAGAGCGAGAGGAGCTCGAGAGATGAGACTCTCTGCGTAGCGAGCTTGATCTAAATCTCTAGAGAGCTAGAAAAGAGAGCAGCCAATAGATCTCGCTCTCAGAAAGTGATCTCTACGAGCTCTCTCTCAGAGCTCCCAGGAGCCTCCGAGAGCGAAAAGCAGAAAGATCTCCATCTCTCTTAGAGTAGAGCTCTCTCTAGAGAGCTAGCCTCTCTCCTCTCTCGCGCTCTTCCATCTTCTCTCCAGCTCGATCGCTCTCTCCTATCTCTCCTCCATCCCTCAGCTCGCGCTAGCTCTCTCCTCCAGCCTCTCTCTCTCTCTCTCTCTCGCTATCCTATGTCTCTCTCTCTCTCTATCTCTCTCTCTCCCTCTCTCTCTCAGCTCTCTCCCATCTCTCTCTGCTCTATCTCTCTCTCGCTCCCATCTCTCCCTCTCTCTCTCTCTCTGCCGCTCCCCAGCCTCTCTCTCTCCCATCTCTCTCCATCTCTCTATCTCTCCTCTCTTCTCCTCTCCTGCCTCCATCTCTCTCTCACTCCAATCTCCCTCTCTCTCTCTCTCTCTGCCTCCATCCTCTCTCTCTCTCTCTCCCATCTCTCTCTCTCTCTCTCTCTCTCTCTCTCTCTCTCTCTCTCTCTGATTATATATATATAACGCGCTGTTATTGGTCATTTTAGAAAAAAGTTATGAACACCTGAAAATTTTTCTCCAAATCCGACTTATAATTTTCTTGCCGCTCTGCAAATAACTGCGATAACATTTACAATAAAATTTTAGTGACAAATAAAATCGATTCCTTTTCATTATAGAATCTCAAGAGATGAACAGGCGTAAGTCTGATTATTCCTGTTAATCCTCATCTAAGCGAACATTGTCTCATAGTTAGCAAGAGTGTTTTAGTACCGTAGGCATCCACCCCTTAACAATGTATTTCACCCTCTGCCCTAATTAATTTGCAAAAAGAGCGAAGGAGAGAGAGCGAGAGAGAGAGAGCGAGAGAGATATTACCTAAAAGAGCGTTTTTGTCAGAGCAGTACTTTATTGGAAAACTATTGAACCGCTAAGGTCGAGTACCTGAGTCCGAATCCCGGTTGGGACAGGACCCGGTTTGGTGTACGTTTGGCATGGATTATTCTCACGTTTCACCAGCCGGCCGCGAGGGTTTCCTCACACATCTAGCCGAAGCCGGGAGCACCAAGCCCCACGTGGCTCAGGATTGCCAATGCCTTCTAGCAGGCAACCGTGGCACTACAACAACCTGGCTTGGCCTCTTTAGTAAAAAAAAAAATAAATAATTTTACACCTGTGTCCCCGAATCCATAAGTAGTAAGCAGCGTGTCTTACAAAGAAGCATGAAAGGTCAGCCCCCTACTACTTCAACACTGAGAAAACTTTAAACGGATTATAAGAATTTTATAACAATATTTCTGCTATTTGAAATTGTTATTCTATTATGTTTCCCGGGAGATTTTATTATTATTATTATTATTATTATTTTATTATTATTATTATTATTATTCAACTGCAAATTATTTAATTTAATCTTTGCACACAGTCATGCAACAGCTATGTGGGTGAGCCACTAATTACTACATTTTCTGCTGCGCTGATTACCTCTTTGAACACAAAGGCAGCCATAGCCGTCTCACTGAACACTTACTGCTTATTTATTTACTCCCCCCCCTTTTATTGCAGTAAATCACCTCGTAATTCTTCTCCCCACCCTTTTTTTCCTTTTGTAGCACATATCGGGGCAATCATGATCTCGAGGAAGATCCGTTTGTTACGTTAATGGCGAATTCTGAGAATTGAAAAATGGCGCCGACTAAAATACAAGAAGAAGTGTTTAGCGGAAGAAGTGTTTAGCGGAAGAAGTGTTTAAAGGATGTTCCGAGTGCAGACCCTCTCACCTAAAAACAAACAAAAAAAAAGTTTGACAGGGCTTCAGAACTTCTAGTTTGTAGCAGGGAACACCTGGAGTCAGGACATGCGACTTTCGGTCTTCGGTAACCATGCAGACTTAGTCTCTTACATCGACAACTTGTAATACTCAAAAGAGGGCGCAGCATTTTCGCCTCCCCACTCCAACTACACGACGACGTTTCCGACATCCCACGCTGCGGATGCTGACTGGAGAGGGGACATGCCGTACTCTCTCTCTCTCTCGCCTCCCCTCCCGATCACCCGCTAAACCAGCTGTTATTATTACTGAAAGCTATTCCGACTTATCTTTGTTATTATCAGAGTAGAATGTTTGCTAACTAGCTGTGTTCGCGGACACTCAGATTTTGAAAGAAGAAGAAAGAAGGAAAAAATGTCAGCCCGTGAGTGCGTTGCTGTTGGGAATCAATCTTGACATCCAGTTAAATGTAAACACGTTTCTGGTGAAAGTAAACACGGGAGATTTATGGTTTTGCAAATGACAAACACAGGGAGCAACATTTACAGCTGAAATCATATTCTGGTAAGAAGGGTGGTGGGAGAATTTACAGGCATTCAGGCAAAAACATTTACGGAGTGAGGTATTTCGTTGTGGATGTAGAGGTTTCCGTTTTCCCCCAGGCTAAAAGTTAAGAAGTCGGAGAAAGGAAAAAAAAAAAAAAAAAATTGTGCTTACCTCCCCTTCAGCGAGTTCTTTCGATAAAGGAAATGAGAAAAATATACAGCTAGTTAATTACTACAAATAGCAAGTAGTCTGTAATTCATTAGAGAGAGAGATGACGTCATTAAATACACGGGCATGGCGTCATTACAGAGAGAGATGACGTCATTTAATAGACGGCATGGCGTCATTACGGAGAGAGAGATGACGTCATCAAATACACGGACATGGCGTCATTACGAGAGAGATGACGTTATCAAATACACGGGCATGGCGTCATTACAGAGAGAGATGACGCCATTAAATAGACAGGCATGGCGTCATTACGGAGAGAGATGACGTCATTAAATAGACAGGCATGGCGTCATTACGGAGAGAGAGATGACGCCATTAAATAGACAGGCATGGCGTCATTACGGAGAGAGATGACGTCATTAAATAGACAGGCATGGCGTCATTACGGAGAGAGATGACGTCATTAAATAGACAGGCATGGCGTCATTACGGAGAGAGAGATGACGTCATCAAATACACGGGCATGGCGTCATTACAGAGAGAGATGACGTTATCAAATACACGGGCATGGCGTCATTACAGAGAGAGATGACGCCATTAAATAGACAGGCATGGCGTCATTACATTACGTGGAGAGAGAGAGAGATTCCTTGACATAAAATAGGCGATTTCGCAACAGTCACGGAATCCCCACCCCCCACCTCCTTTGCCCGGCAAATGATTTAATCATCGCCGGGCCACAACTTCGATGCAGCAACACGGCTGAGAATAAATGAAAAATGGCGCCACAAAGCAGCGCCGGCCATTAGCCGAATTAGTCGGCACCGACGATGGATGTCTCCGAATATAGCCTCTCCTTCAATCGCCGACTCGATTTGCTAGGAGGAGAGAGAGAGAGAGAGAGAGCCTCATTCCGGCTTTGATCAGGGCGCCGGTCGTTCAGTCCAATAAAATCCCTTGTACCCAAATGACGTTGACGAGCGTGCGAGAAGTCGCGTCCGTCGGATTCGGCCTCGTTTCGATCGCCCAAAGCCGAATCTTTCCTTGTGTTGCATTTCTCTTGCGTATCACTTTTTCTTGTTACGGTTAATTATCCCCCCCCCCCACCACCAACCAGAAAACAAACCGCCAAAAGTTTTTTTTTTTTTTTTTTAAATAAATGAAAAAGATTAATGTTCTACCCGACTTTCCTAAAAAAAAATAGAGACAGGTCCGCGGTTTCTTTCACTTGACTGACGATACACCAGGGATAGTCAATAACTAAACTTTAAGAAGTTGACTGGAAATGTCTCCTTAACATACTCCACTGCGTAACAACCAAGTAACTCTCGGTTCTTCTCTTGAACTTAAGAGAAAATGTAGAAGAAAGAAAACGTTCGAAGCGTCATCTGTTGAATACATTTTTCTTCGTATGCCATTACGCGAGCCGAACCCTACCGAATATTTTAAAAGTGATGACGTCGTAGGAGGTTTCGGGATATGTTGCTTACCTACTTTACTTTTGATAGACATTTGACAGATCTGATAGAGGTATTTGAGATAATCATTAATGATCTCGGTTATACAAAACTAAATTCATTAAAATATATCAAAAAGGATTTTCAGTATCTTCTCAAGCCCCCCTTTTTTTTTCATAGAGAAAGTAGCGGCCCAGTGGTCAAACTACTGGATTGACTTCCGGGGCTGAAGGCGGTCCTGGGTTCGATTTCCGGTCGGTTGGACATTTCTTCTCTCAACGGCGTAGCTCCACCCTCCATCTCCCTCAGCCCTCTCCTCCTCACCAGCCGGTCGTGTCGGTTTTCTCCAACGAAAATGGGGACCGGACGGGCAAACGAACGCCCTCTGGCGGACAACACGCGGAACTACACTTTCCCGTCTCACCAGGGTGGGTCGTCTTCAGTTCCCAAGAGGTTATCTCCGTCGTTGATGCCGGTATACGAAATGACACCAAACCAATTACTAAGTAATAAGTCATACATTTATACCGTGATTCAGAAATAAACCTAATGCCGGAATATTACAATTATTCGAATTAGTTCTGCGCCATCGTTTGATGTTGGAAAAATGCTTTTATGGCAGTTCGTAATGTGAAATGTGGACCACTGGAGATACGTAAAGTTGGTAATAGAATTATGAACGGGTTTTAAAAAATTTCCCGTTGATAGATATCCTCTTACGTTCTGGGGACTTGCTAAAATGCATATAACAGTTTTTTTTCCCATGTCCTTAGCTAAAAGCTTATTTTTTATACACGCACCACATTCACGTACGGAATATGGATTATTATATTATTATTATTTTATTATTATTATTATTATTATTATTATTATTGCAATATTTACTTCTTCGAGAAAAAACAACAAGAGTTGTCAGGGCATTCCTAAGATACTGAGAGCCTGTTCGACGCGGTCTGACATCTGAACGGCTCGGAATATGGGATACAAAATGTGTTCCATTTGAACTGAAATTGGCTTTTTTCACAAAGCACGAAACGAAAAACGCTGAGTGAGTTAATGTACGAAAATTAAGCTGGCGTCAGAAGAGGTGGGGGTTCGGGGGGGCAGATATGTGCCGGGCAGACTGGCATTTGGCGTGACGAGGCGCAGGTATTGCTTTTCGTGGAGTGCTGGCTTCCTTTGGCCCGCAGAAGATGGCTGATAATTAAAAACAAAAGGGAGGGGTGATTTTGAAAGAGGGGGAAGGTACCAAAATTAATCTCCTCTCTACTTGTAAAAGAGAGTGCGGCGACAAGAGCGCCGCGTAGCGTCTACTTTTTGACCAAATATCGGGCAAGTGTTGTTTTTTATATACAGCGGTGTGCAAAAGTCTTGCATAAAAATTTTTCCTGTATATTAGCTCGCATTCTGTCGAAAGCAGTTGTTATCAAATCTTCTTTATTAAAGTATTTCTATGTTACTGTTGTGCATCTACTCCAATAATATCAAGAATATTGTTTCATTGTAAGAAAAGTTGTAATTTTTATAAAATCACTTGCATCAAATCAACGTGTGTAAAAGTGTTGCATAAAACCTAGACAGCCATTTAATTAATTCCAGTTATGCAGGAAGTGATCAGATCTATCAGTAATGAGTAGAATATCCGAAATTCTTGATAACTTGTTCACAACGACGAGGCAAGCTGGCTACCAAATGCTGACAATTGCCACTACTGAACTCCGACCAGGATTCCTCGAGTTTCCGTTTCAAATCGGTTTTATTTCCGGTTTTTTGGCACTAACGCTGAGTTTAATCGAGTGCCAAATGTTTTCGATGGGATTGAGAACCGGGCTTTGAGCAGGCCAGTCGAGGAGGGGGATTCGCAACTCTGCCATCAAGGCCTTGACACTCCTAGCTGTGTTGATGGGGGCGTTGTCCTGCTGATAGATGGCCGTCAGGGGCATGTGGTCACACACACACACGGTTAGACAATGTCCGAAACGATCTTAGCATAGTCACGAGCATTCATTCGACCATCCACGTGATGCAACGGACCGACACCGGACGATTGAAAACAGTCCCAAACCATGGCCTAATTTCTCCCTACCTGCAGAGTCGGTCGAGTGCAACTAGGACGGTATTTCTCGGACACCGATCGCCGAACGTACACCCGACCCGCCGAGTGGACCCTCACGAATTTGCTTTCGTCGGAAAACAACACTCGGCACCACTGGGCCACGGTCCAGTGGAGATGGTCGCGAGCCCACTGCAGTCGCTTTCGACGATTGTCCAGACTGATGAACGGCTTCTGTGCCGATTTCCCGAACAGTCCCATGTGGATCAAACGCCGTCTGATGGTGCACGAGGCCAAATGGATCCCATGGTGCTTTGACAAGGCGGTCTGGATATCAGACGATCCTGTCGAGCCATCGTTTTCCGCGGTCTGCCGGCTCTGCGTTTCGAAATTAGGCCCCCATCAGCTTTCCAACGTTTCGGAGTGCGAGATATCGTCGACTGATTGCAACCGACACGATCCGCAACGACCCACTCAGTTTCCCATCTTCTTTCATGCGAACGATTGCGGTCCGCTGTTTGGTGGTCAAATATCGGGCTCTCGGCATCACTATATCGAACAAAAATGAATCAATATAGTGGAAAATGACAGATTTTTTCATATTTATATTCTACTATCCTAAACTATTACAGCACAAAATATATATTCCAATTTTTTGTAGTTTATGCAACACTTGTGCACACGCCGATTTCATGCAAATTATCTTATTAATATTTAAATTTTGACTGTGCAATTACAAAATGGATCTTAGTGTTATAAACCATTTAAGGACACCGATACCTTCCAATTAAAACAGAAAACATACAACAGTTACTAATTTCTACAAAATAAGAAGCCATTTTCTGAGTCTAGTCATTTTTATGCAAGGTTTTTGCACACCGCTGTATACATATGAGCCAATTCTATTCATTAAGGAAAGTTATTAATTTTTGTTCGTTAGTATCCTCGAAACTGATTTCCGGTATAAACCTGCGCTTTTATCATGTAGTTTTACTATTATTTATTTCTGATTCTTTAATTTTTAAGAGAAGACGCAAGGATTATCCGTGAGAAGGAAAGCGGATTAGGCGTACATACGTAGTAATATATTACCCACAATCCCCGCGTACATACGTAGTAATATATTACCCACAATCCCCGCGTACATACGTAGTAATATATTACCCACAATCCCCGCGTACATACGTAGTGATATATTACCCACAATCCACGCGTACATACGTAGTAATATATTACCCACAATCCCCGCGTACATACGTAGTAATTATATACCCACAATCCACGCGTACATACGTAGTAATATATTACCCACAATCCCCGCGTACATACGTAGTAATATATTACCCACAATCCCCGCGTACATACGTAGTAATATATTACCCACAATCCCCGCGTACATACGTAGTAATATATTACCCACAATCCACGCGTACATACGTAGTAATATATTACCCACAATCCACGCGTACATACGTAGTAATATATTACCCACAATCCCCGCGTACATACGTAGTAATATATTACCCACAATCCACGCGTACATACGTAGTAATATATTACCCACAATCCCCGCGTACATACGTAGTAATATATTACCCACAATCCCCTTTTAAAGAAATAAATAAAGGTCCGGAGTGAAGAAAAACAAAAAACACAGCTTTTAATTTAAAAAATCACAAATACTTACTCAGCATTGCAATAATTAATTGTTTTAAAAACGGTTTATTTTATTTATTATTATTATTATTATTATTATTATTATTATTATTATTATTATTATTATTATTATTATGTTGCGCGAGACGCTTCCGTATGCAGTAAATAAAGAAGTAAAGTATTTCTAAAAAAAAAATGGGAAGAAAGAAAGAAGTGAAACATTAACCGGCCGTCCGTCCGACTCCCAGTGAGCGTTCCCCGAGACAAGTCTAATAAGCTTTCTTCTTTCTCTCCGGTCACTCGGTATATACAAGTTTCCTCATCACAGGGCGAACAGCACAACGACAGCGGATCCGAAAAACATATCTCATTAATATCCACTCAGGGAAGATGAAAAAAAAAAGGGGAGAAGAAGAAAGAAAACCCAACCGGAGGATTATCTAATTACCGAAGCAAATCTGCCGTTCTCTCACAACAAAAAGAAATCTGCTAAGAATTCCTAGACTGATGGACGTTGGAAAATCTCCTGTTTTCAATCGCATTCAAAGAATCAAAGCGGCCGCGAGATTCTAATATCATTACACGACCTGATGAGCAAAGAAAATAAATTTCGCTTACGTTTTGATATCTTTAATTTATGAGATCCCCCCCCTTTTTAATTTAAAGCCAAGATCGTCAAATGATATTGTTATTACCATCTTTTGCTTCGTTTTTTTTTTTTTTTTTTTTTTTTTTGAAAATTTAAATTAAACCAATATTTTCCGATGGAACGCGATGGTTGGCGTTGCGTACGGTTAGGAAGTAAGGCGGTATTTACCTGGGTGATCCCGGCGGTCATTCTGACGGAAAAGAGAACCGGAAGAGCCGGGCAAGCTGGCTAATGGCCGAGTCGTCGTGGCTAGTCGGTCGTAAGAATTAATCGGCGCGTAGTTTCCAAACGCGAAAGAGTTCTCCGAAGGTGAATGATCTGCGTGACGTGCGGGCTAAAGACGGGGTTGGGAGGGGGGAGAGCTATACTCGATTATTGTGACCGCTGCGAAAAACTGGACAATTAACGACGAAGGCTAAGACCAAGTTAAGACTGGGAAAGTAGTTATAATCTACTTTAATTGCTTAAAAAATCCCCAAAGAGGCGACAATTAAGAATTTTTAAAAAAAAATATTGTCCATCACTAACAAGCTTACTCTTCGTATCTGTTTGTTGTTGTTTTTTTTTCTTTTTTAGCATAGTGCAGGTATTCTTGGAGAGAGAGAGAGAGAGAGAGATGACGGACGTCAGTACAAAGAGAGATGTCATTACAGAGAGAGAGATGACGTCATTACAGAGACAGATGACGTTAGTACAGAGAGAGAGATTACAGAGAGATGACGTCATTACAGAGACAGATGACGTTAGTACAGAGAGATGTCATTACAGAGAGGGAGATGACGTTAGTACAAAGAGAGAGAGAGATGACGTCATTACAGAGACAGATGACGTTAGTACAGAGAGAGAGAGATTACAGAGAGATGACGTCATTACAGAGACAGATGACGTTAGTACAGAGAGATGTCATTACAGAGAGGGAGATGACGTCATTACAGAGACAGATGACGTTAGTACAAAGAGAGAGAGAGATGACGTCATTACAGAGACAGATGACGTTAGTACAGAGAGAGAGAGATTACAGAGAGATGACGTCATTACAGAGACAGATGACGTTAGTACAGAGAGATGTCATTACAGAGAGGGACATGACGTCATTACAGAGACAGATGACGTTAGTACAAAGAGAGAGAGAGATGACGTCATTACAGAGACAGATGACGTTAGTACAGAGAGAGATGACGTCATTACAGAGACAGATGACGTTAGTACAGAGAGAGATGACGTCATTACAGAGAGAGATGACGTCATTACAGAGACAGATGACGTTAGTACACAGAGAGAGATGACGTCATTACAGAGACAGATGACGTTAGTACAGAGAGAGAGAGAGAGAGAGAGAGTTTTGCATACTACTTAAAATGTCATCTGCTAAGGGACAAGAAAGCGTAAGTCGGTCGCTACGATCGACTGTTTTCATTAGTTAGGCGTACAATTCTCCGCAGAGCTCTGGCGTTTCACGAAAATGGCAACTGAACAATTTCACCTGCGACCCCCACCATATATATATATAAGCAGCTTTTTTTATTTATTTCTGTTGGTTTCATTTAACTTCATCAAAGCTGGCAGTTCACGCGATCGTTCATCGACAAAACGGCCAAGAGCCTAAGCGGGCGAACTTGTCAGCGGGGTTTTAGCATCTACGAAAGGCGGCGACAGAGACAACAAAGCGCGTCCTCTAGCGGCAGTTTGCAACCCCAAGAACGGGATATGACGCCCCTCCCTCCCGCCGCCACGTTTTACGTACAGATCTTGGGAAAGGGGGGGAGGCAAAGATCGACGTCATATGCTTTCACTGTCGATTTTAGCCCCACCTGTACGCTTAATTAAGAATCACTAATGCTGTCACACAGCCCTGTATCATTCTCCCCCCCCACCAACGGTTGTCGCCCTTACTAGGCAGTTCTTGAAAGAAAGAAACAAGAACCTAAAGCTACTACTTGCTAAAGGTATGTAACTGCGTAACCAGAAGTTTGACAGGAAAGTTTCTTCAACAACGGAAAGGCCACGTGTTGCGCGCACCTGGAGAATCTTTTCTCGTTTATTTTAGTACCGGGCGTTTTCTTCCATTTTTTTTTGTTTTGTTTTTTGGAGAGCGATAAATAAACAGCATTTCCAAGTTTCTCCGCTCGGCTAATCCGCTTCGGACTCTTCTCGCAATATGGTCGCGAATAGCGAGCGATTATCAGCTAAAACGGACCCACGTCACGTCCTTGTTTTATTTTAAAAGTTCTCCGTTTGCATTACAAATAGGAGGGGAGGGGATTAGATGTAATATTAAGAGCTGAGAGAGAAGGAGCGTTTTCTGCACTTTCCTTACGACCTATCATCCTGTTGTGGGGGGGGGGTAGGCGGATAGGTGGACTCACCGAAACGGCCTCAAAGTTTTCTCCCCTAGGCGCGAAGTCAACCAATCTCCCCATCTCGAATGGCAGGGTGTGGGCGGCGAAGGGAGAAAGACAGAAAAACGTTATCAATAGGATATTTCGCTTTTATCCGTGAAACATTTCCATGGGTCCGAATGATTTTTTTTAGGGGAAAAGTTCGGTAACAAATAAGAATTGCCATTTCCTAATATCAGTGCCCCTGTACATGAAGCGAGAGAGAGAGAGAGAGAGAGAGCGAGATGATGATGATAATGATGAATAAACTTAATTTATGTTAATTTCTGCCAGTAATTCTCAGAGAGAAGAGATGGGGGGAGAGAGAGAGAGAGATGAGATGATGATGATGATAAACTTAATTTATGTTAATTTCTGCCAGTAATTCTCAGAGAGAGAGAGAGATGATGATGATGATGAATAAACTTAATTTATGTACTTTCTGCCAGTAGAGAGAGAGAGAGAGAGATGGGGGGGAGAGAGAGAGATGATGATGATGATGAATAAACTTAATTTATGTTAATTTCTGCCAGTAATTCTCAGAGAGAGAGAGAGAGAGAGAGCGAGCTGGGGGGAGGAGAGACAGAGGAGAGGGAGAGGGAGAGAAAGAGAGAGAGAGACGAGAGAGAGAGCTGATGATGTGATGATGAATAAACTTAATTTATGTTAATTTCTGCCAGTAATTTCAGAGATAGGGGAGAGAGAGAGAGAGATGGGGAGAGAGAGAGAGACGACAGGCGAGAGAGATGAGAGGAATCGAGGAGGAGAAAGAGAGGGAGAGAAAGAGAGAGAGAGAGAGATGATGATGATGAGAATAAACTTAATTTATGCTTAATTTCTGCCAGGGATTCTCAGAGAGAGAGAATAAATTTAATTTCTGCCAGTGGTTTTTGTTTCGGATGCCATCCAGCTCCTATAATTCTGCCTACATCTGCCGCACACGGAACAGAAAAAACTACAAAGACTGTGTATGTGATGGACGAGATTCTTGGCAATTGTTTCTAGAACTGTCAACTATTTCTATTCTTTGCACGATGTGCAGAGCGCTCGGCACTTTTTTCGGTTCCAGATCGCGAACTACATCATCACTATTATTATTATTATTATTATGAAAACAACTCTCCCTTCGTTCCTTGTGTGGTGGGGGGGGGAGAGGGAAAGAAAGAAACTGGATAAGTAAACGGCAGACGGATGAAGAACCATAAATAAATAAAAAGGAAATGAAGCTTTGATTTACGTACGAAGGTCGGATCGTATTTCACAAGAACTTGTCGATCGCCGGTGGGGACGGATGGTATGGATGACCGGCTGGGACCTAGGTCATTTTTTGGACATCAGAAGCGTGGCTAAAAGGGTAAATCGAGGTGGAATATTAAGAGAAAGAAAGATCAAATGACAGTGCGTGTGTATGTTGTTGGGAGGGAGGAGGAGGCGGAGAGATCCAAAACAGATGTATGGATCTGGGAGAAGAAAAGTAAGATGGCGAAATATCAGACGGCTATGGAAACTTTTCATGACCTTGAAATAGACGAAAACGGGGCGGCTTCGCTCTCCGCACTCGTCGATTTCCGACCGGGTTAAATGATCGGAAACTCGACATTTTCTTCTTCTTTCCCCGAGCTTTCGGTAAAAAAACAAAAAAAAAAAAAACGGGCCCCGGAACGAGTATTAACTCGCGTTCCCCCCCCCCGCCTCATCGCCACGCCCACCTGAGGGCGACAAGACGCGGGACCTCGTCTCCGACCAGATATCTCTACGCTGCGGGGGTCTCGCATGTAAATACCGGGCCGACGAGTGAAAAGAAAGGAAGAAGAAATGAATGACAGCTAAGGCGAATAGGTGGGGGGGGCGGGTCGTAGTCGGAGGGAGAGGTCATTCGGTGTTTTCCGCCAGCAGTAAGGTCCGAGATACCGAAACGAACTTAAAACTTCGGGAGGCGGATGTAAAAAAAGTCCGTCTTTAAATCGCTTTGTCGTTACTGAGGGAGGGACGAGACGAGCTGATTTTATTACCCCGTCCGACAAAGGTAACAACAGCAGTGGGAGGATGATGGGTTCACCTGACCAAGTTAAGAGAGAAGACGCGGCACAGATGCCCGGTGGACGCAGAGCAGCCAATCAGGACTCGAGACACACCCGCTGTGACGTCGGGCCGTCCGCCGGTAACCGATGCTCGGACCAGTGGCGGAGTGGGACGTCTCGAGAGAAGCGGTAGGAAATGGGACCGGGATTCTTCTGCCCTGCTGCCGGTCGGTCATGCAGGTAAACGCGGGGTCTCGGCCGTTAAGTCATCGAGCGGATTAACCAAGGACCCGGTTATGGTGGACTGGAGCAACAGGAAAACTCGAGATGGGGAAGGGGCAGAGAAGCGAGCGAGGAAATAATAATAATAATATTAATAATAATAATAAAATAAAGCTGCAGTTAGAAGTGCACAGGAATAAAGAAAAGTGATGATAACAAAAAAAAAAAAGAGAGATGGGGAGGGTGGGAGAGAAAGAGATCGGGAAGAGATGAGAGGGAGAGAGTGAGATGGGGAGGGTGGGAGAGAAAGAGAGATGGGGAAGAGAGGGGAAGATGGGGAGAGAGAGATAGGAGAGAAAGAGAGATGAAAGAAATGGGGGAGAGAGTGAGAGTGGGAAGGAGGAAGAGCGAGAGAGAGAGATAGGAGAGAAAGAGAGATGAAAGAAATGGGGTGAGAGAGAAGGGGAGAGAGAGAGATGGGGAAGAGAGGAAGATGGGGGAGAGAGATAGGAGAGAAAGAGAGATAGGAGAGAAAGAGAGTAGGAGAGAAAGAGAGATGAAGAAATGGGGGAGAGAGTGAGATGGGGAAGAGAGGAGATGGGGGAGAGAGAGAGATAGGAGAGAAAGAGAGATGAAAGAAATGGGGGAGAGAGAGAGATGGGGAGGGTGGGAGAGAAAGAGATGGGGAAGAGAGGAAGATGGGAGAGAGAGATAGGAGAGAAAGAGAGATGAAAGAAATGGGGGAGAGAGATGAGAGGGAGAGAGTGAGATGGGGAGGGTTGGAGAGAGAGATAGGAGAGAAAGAGAGATGAAAGAAATGGGGGAGAGAGTGAGATGGGGAGGGTGGGAGAGAAAGAGATGGGGGAGAGAGGAAGATGGGAGAGAGAGAGATAGGAGAGAAAGAGAGATGAAAGAAATGGAGGAGAGAGATGAGAGGGAGAGAGTGAGATGGGGAGGGTGGGAGAGAAAGAGAGATGAAAGAAATGGGGGAGAGAGATGAGAGGGAGAGAGTGAGATGGGGAGGGTGGGAGAGAAAGAGATGGGGAAGAGAGGAAGATGGGAGAGAGAGAGATAGGAGAGAAAGAGAGATGAAAGAAATGGGGGAGAGATGCGAGAGAGAGAGAGAGAGTAAGATGGGAAGGGTGGGAGAGAAAGAGATGGGGAAGAGAGATCGGAGAGAAAGAGAGATGAAAGAAATGGGGGAGAGAGATGAGAGATGATGATGACGATGAAGATGCAAAGGAATAAAGAGAAAAATTGTGATAATGGGAAACAAGCCGAACGAAGAGTGGAGAGGAAAAGAGATGCGCAGAAATGTAAAGAGAAAGAGAATGAATTATTTTTCATTCTTTAAATTGCTGGATTGTAAATGCAACTAAAGTAAGCAATTTTTTTCTCTTATCCAATGTTTCTACTTCCTTCTGGAAGCTAACCCCTCCCAACATCATCATCAACTCACATGCGGCTCTTTTCGCCTGATTCGCTAACGACCCCGCTCCGCCAACAGTGCTAAACTGTTTTGCCCAACCCCCTGCCACTATTGGGAAGACGGATTGACTTTGACAGGAATCCAAATAGAAAGACATTAAAACTTGATATTTACCTCTGACACTAGTCGAGATAAAATTTGTCAGGAGAGAAACTAAATATTTCGTATCACTTAGAACTAATTGTGAACATCGGGTACTAATCAGCTAATGGTCCGTATTGAACACGTGACCGGATATCGGCTCAATTGGGGGGGGGAGATAAGGTGTATGTAGTGTGGAAACATTGGGAAAGAGAAGAACGGACTTAACTATGCAGATATCTACTATAATCTTCCTACACAACTGGTTGCTAGAATTTAGCTTCCTTTTATCGTTCCACAAGTATGAATTAAAAAAAAAAAAATAATAAAGGGGGAGGTAATCAGGGAAGACATCTTCAACGGTTACGTCACTGACGACGGAATTTTGTGAGGTGGTAAATATAATTTGGCGTTTTATTTAAAAAAATCGAGACCTTTTATAACGACTTCGCCCGGGTTCAAAAAAAAAACAGTACACAAGAAAACTGTTGCTTTTGAGTTAACTAACTGCTGAGAAATTCTTACGTAAGCTGTGTTGTTATTAACTATACTGAAGCGTGAAACAGAATTAATCTGGAAGTTTGAGCCCGTGCAAGTCTAGCGAACCGTGCACTTGTGTGAAGCTTTCTGAGTCACGCACTGTATATGTTCGTATAAAAGGCAGAGAAGAACAGATGTTTTATTATGAAGGTACATCGTTCTTAATTTTGTGGAATCTAGTTAATATCTTAAATCTATTCTAGCTCTTTCTCTCTCTGTGTAGGCATCTTTCGTATAATTAATAGTGTATTAAGTTTCATCGTCCTGGATTTGGTTAAGACCGAGAGGTTTTATATTTCCTAACGGTCTGTTTCATTCCGACCATCTCTCTCTCTGTAACGAAGCGTCATTTCTTAACTGACGTCAGATCTTCTCTCTCTCCCCACCTCTCCCCATCTCTCTCTCTCTCCCCCCTTCCCCTCTCTCTCTCGTTTCCCCATATCTCTCTCTCTCTCTCCCTTTCCCCATCTCTCTCTCCCCCCCTTCCCCATCTCTCTCTCTCCCTTTCTCCATCTCTCTCTCTCTCTGTAACGACGCGTCATCTTTTCTTCACTGACGTCATATCTCTCTCTCCCCCCCATCCCCATCTCTCTCTCCCTTTCCCCATCTTCTCTCTCTCCCCCTTCTCCCTTTCCCCATCTCTCTCTCTCTCTCTGTAACGACGCGTCATTCTTTCTTGACGTCATATCTCTCTCTCTCTGTAACGACGCGTCATCTTTCTGCACTGACGCCATATCTCTCTCTCTCTCCTTCCCCATTCTCTCTCTCTGTAACGACGCGTCATCTTTCTGCACTGACGCAATATATCTCTCTCTCTCTCTCCTCCTTCCCCATCTCTCTCTCTCTGTAACGACGCGTCATCTTTCTGCACTGACGCCATATCTCTTATCTCTCTCTCTCTCCCCTTCCCCATCTCTCTCTCTCTCGAATCAGAAGTTAAATTTCGAATTTCACTATCACCTTCTCGGTCTCTTATACCGCTGTTTCCCTCTTCCATTCATAGCCTGCCCGCTATTTATCTATCCCGGATATATGGTTACACTTGAACCTAACGACCAGAGCCTCTTTTTTTATAACAACAACAAAAAAAAAAAAATACTAATCTGTTTTTCCTTTGAACCAAAATATTTTCTCTGCCCTCTCTGGGTCCCCAGCATCAACCACGCGTTTTCTAACGTTACACTGTACCTACTGACACACACACACCACACACACACTCACTCACTCTCCTCTTCTTCCCTATATGTTGTTTTCCTGCTGTTCTTTTCTCCTTGTTAACCCCCCCACCAAACTTTCATAACCGTACTTTTATTTTACCCCTTCACCGTTTCTTTCCTTTCTATCTTACTCAGCTCTTTTCCCCACTCTTTCATCCCGTCTCCCCCCCCACCATTTTCATCTTTCATGGCAACTCACATCATCATCATCATCATCTAAGAAAAGCTAAAACGCAGGGACTGGTCGACTGTAATCGGCATGTAAACTTGCTGACGAACTTTGGCCAATCATCTTTGCCCATATTCACGCCAAGAGCACCTGCTGATTATCAAAAGCGGGAAATCGGTACAATAACTAACGGCTCTTTAAGTTTGTGAACATATCAATTAAAACTGTGTTTCTAATTTTTGTTTTCGTAATTTGACAAGACTACTACTACTGCTACTACTACTACTAATAATAATACTAAAAATAATACTACTAATAGTAATAGTATGCTAATCTAAAAATGACTATAGTATTCAATAATGCTTAACTTTCCATAGCAAACTTATTCAATTGTTTATCTTTAGTATAGTTTATGTAAACGCCTGAGTACATTGTACGGAGAAATACAAGGATGAGTAGAGATGCCTATGAGGTAAGAGACGGACTTCAGTCCTAATGAGAATATATTCCAGTAGAATAGCAGCGATGAGGAAGGCCTTTTCACACCGATTCTCTCCGCTCTGCTACTAAGTTTCGCGTTCTGGTTAATTTCTGACGACGGGTTGGCGATTCGGGGTGGGGAGATGATCAAACTAAAACTCGCTGAAAATTAGGATTGTTTCCGTACGGCATCACTTCCGGGTTGTCGTCGTCTTCCTTCCTTCCGCGATGACCAGGGTGTGACAGAAACATTCCCGCAGGTGCTCGGTCCGCCTTCTCGTATTTCTACTCCACGGTTCTCGCGTCGCTTCTTCCGTCACCGCTCTACCTTATCGGCCATCGTCGTTTCCTCTTCTCTGTTTTTTTGGTGTTTCTTTCATTTTACTCTCCCTTTCTTCTTTCGTTCCGCTCGATAAAGCTACGAAACAACATTTCCACCGTAGCAATGCACCGACTTCAAACCGTCGCCTTTAAATCCAATGTAATATCCCTGTCATCTTCATCATATGGATTTTTCATTAATTGGAGAGAAAAAAAAAATAATTCTAACCTCTCAGCCCTGGTAATTAAAACCGAGCTGCCGCCTCCACTCCTATAGACGGGAACCCGAGGAAATATCTCCGGCTGGACCTATGATGCAGAACATAGAGATTTGAAGTTGACGCGACAAAGTTAAGAATCGAAACGTGTAAATAGTTATCTGCACGCCGCCCCCTGGTGGTAGGAGCGGCGTTAACTGTTTTATCCACTCTCTCCCCACTCATCCCATTGTCTGAACGATTAAATCAGATTTCTTTTCTTATTTGTGTTTTAAATTTCAGGTCCTCCCCTCTCTTCATACCCCACCTCAGTTCTCTATTTTCCTTTTTATTTCTACTACCTTCTTTTTTAAATCTTCTTTCCGAACGTCAACCGTCTTTCCCCATCTCTCTGTGTAACGACGCGTCATCTTTCTGTACTGACGTCATATTTCTCTCTTTCTGTACTGACGTCATATCTCTCTGCATCTCTGTAATGACGCGTCATCTTTCTGTACTGACGTCATATCTCTCTGTCTCTGTGTAACGACGCGTCGTCTTTCTGTACTGACGTCATATCTCTCTGTCTCTCTGTAATGACGCGTCATCTTTCTGTACTGACGTCATATCTCTCTGTTTCTCTCTGTAGCGACGCGTCATCTTTCTGTACTGACGTCATATTTCTCTCTGTCTGTACTGACGTCATCTCTCTGTCTTCTGTAACGAGGCGTAATCTTTCTGTACTGACGTCATATCTCTCTGTCTCTCTGTAACGAGGCGTAATCTTCTGTACTGACGTCATATCTCTCGTCTCTGTGTAACGACGCGTCGTCTTTCTGTACTGACGTCATATCTCTCTGTCTCTCTGTAATGACGCGTCATCTTTCTGTACTGACGTCATATCTCTCTGTTTCTCTCTGTAGCGACGCGTCATCTTTCTGTACTGACGTCATATTTCTCTCTGTCTGTACTGACGTCATATCTCTCTGTCTCTCTGTAACGAGGCGTAATATTTCTGTACTGACGTCATATCTCTCTGTCTCTCTGTAACGAGGCGTAATCTTTCTGTACTGACGTCATATCTCTCTGTATCTATGTAACGACGCGTCATCTTTCTGTACTGACGTCATATCTCTATATAAGTGGGCACTCCTTTCTGTTTATTGACACTCCGCCACCTCTCTCGCCATGGCAGCACAAACCCCTACCAATCAAACCACGCCGGCACTCAGTTCTCCAGTATCCCAGAGTCTAGCGAGTAACGTGGTCTCAACTTTACCGTGTATGGGCCGGGCCGAATGCCAAGAATTCTGTCGCTTTGTCTTCCCTCTGAAGTCGGCGGTGTTCGGACCGGCTGCGCAGAAAACTTGAAGTGGGATAAGCTCTTCGAGAAAAAGATATTTTCTCAGATCCTCATATATCACATGTTGCTTCAAGCTTAGAGAAAAGTTCCCCCTTACCTTGTATATATTTTTTTTCCTTCTTTTCTAAATAGGCACATGCATAACGGTACTGATGGCGTTACGTATTTACTCTGACAGGACAAAGAAATAACCAGTGAAATTCACTGTTTTATTTCTCATTGGTTTCTTTCTATATATAACGCGCCCACTGACTGGCTATTATCAGTTTAGTAGCGCATGAGTCAATAGATGAAGTATTTCTTGAAAATCTATTTTTTAAATTTTTTATCACGAGTATAAGAATGGGAATTAGACTTATTTTCTTGTACTAAAGTGTATGTAAATTTGGCAATGAAACATCCTATATTAGATATACAATCAATTTATTTGACCATATAGTTATATGCATATTAGCTTATAAGAATACATGCGCATAATAAAAAGTTGTACAACAAGTTAACATTCCATCTTTGATCAAGCTCAAGTTTCTTCATCAAAAAGCATTTATGAAGTATTTCGTTCTGGAGTCCGCAATTACAGCAGCTAGTGTTAATATATTGTGAAATCCGAAACACGCCTTTCTCTTCTCCTTCGCCATCTTCTTCTTCTTTGTCACTCGTGCATACAATTCCGCGAGCGGTATCCTCAATTTGCTCGCCACGGTTCGTTTTGATTTGCTGGAATCCGTGACGAGTCTGGAAGGGGAGAGGAGGAGGAAGAGGAAAGAAAATCCCGACCAGATGTAAACTGATGTCTTTGTCTAACTCGAAATCTACTGCGTCCCATCTCAACGCGCGATTTCGCTTCTCGGGCGGGTGGTTAAAATAGTCCGGGCCTGCACCGTCGATTAGAACTGCACGTGTTCCGGCCGGGCAAACGAAAGTTTCCGATCAGGTTGCGTTCCGATATCTCGGCTCGGTGAGATCTCGTTGGCAGCTGTTGCTTAGAAGTTTTGATGACGACCTCTACTTCCGGAAAGAAAGATAACTCCGCCCCCACCCCGGGCTGAATCGCATGAAACTAAAAGTGATGAATATTAAAAAAACTAGGAATTAATTAAGTAATAAAACAAATCACTATTTAATAAATGCTAAATAATAGATGTATAATAAAACATAATTATACCATATAATTTGATTTATAGACATGCACTGGTGACCATAATTTTAGACTAAACGCAGATTAATTATATACTTAAGCATATAATTAATAGAAAATCAATACGTGTTTTAAAAGAGTTTATATTCTAAATTTTGTTACACAAGTAATTTTACATTGAGGTATCCACCTTTAAACGTTATGAATTATTGAATTGGTAAGTTCATACTTATGGCCACCAGTGTATGCTTACATCATGCATATTAAATAATAGAAAATTAACTATTTAAAAAGGACATTTGTTAAAATAATTAATTAACTAAGCCGTAAAAATTCATGAAAACACTGAACAAAGAAAACGTCAAAATGCAAATGAAAAACAATTTAATAAATAAGGAAAAACTTGTTCGATCAATTAATAATTAAGTGATGACAAAAAGAAGAGGAAGAAGAAGGTATTAAAAAATGTTCACTTAAAAGGAACGCGAAATTGCTGAGTTTGGCCTGGTACCAGATGAGAGCATATGAATAATTCTCGAAATACCTTAAATGCTTTGCAAAATTGAGAGAGATTATTACTCAATGGAACCATACAGCATGCAGAGGCAATAAAGATCTTAGAGTAGTTATAAAGAAGCTCCAAGAGATGTAATTTCTCTCTCTCTCTCTCTTCTCTCTCTCTCTCTCTCTCTCTCTCTCCTCTCTCTCTCTCTCTCTGCGGGGGGAGAGACGTTTTATGTTATCGTGGTTTCTTTTTTAAATCTGAGATTCAGCAAAAACATTGCAACTGTCACGTGCAAATAATGTTTAAATATTAACCCTATACCCTTCTAAGTTATGTAAAGTTGACATTAAAAAGAGGCTATTTTATTATTATTATTATTATTATTATTAATTATTATTATTTATTATTATTATTATTATTATTATTATTACTACTACTACTACTACTACACTAGTCAACAAAAGATTTTTTTCTGCATCGCTGACTTAAAGACTTAAACACCTGATAATAACTAAATTTCGGGTGCTGATCACGAATATAACAATGGTTCAGCTTTATCGGGTCAAGATGTTGAGATAACTGGTTCTACTATCGAGGATATTTTGCTCTATGATCCCAAACTTAATTTGTAGTATTTGCCTATTGATAAATTAAAAAAAAAAATTAAACAGATCAAAGCTCGTAACTTTTGTTTCAGAAAGGTTTAACAAAAAGTTACCAATTCAATAATAGCCGTGTTCTGCACTCTCAGATGCTCTCCGTTTTAAACCATCACCAGATGTCGCTGTTCCGAGCGTCCAGCAGAAGTCTGCCTACATTTTTGGATCCCATATTCCGTGAAAGTTTTTTTTTTTTTTTTTTCTATTTGCGAAATGTCTTAGTGGAACCTCTCACCGTGCTCATCAGAAACATCTCCATGATTTTCGGGAAAAAAGAAAAAAAAAATCGAGGTGGCTGTCCAAAAAGTGAATTTCCAAAGGCATTTACGCTTCCAGATCTTTATAAGCATTCAAAAGTTCCTAAATGATTCGCCTGTGGTTTTTGGACTTATCTTTGCCAAGAAGGTTTTTGGCACACACACTCTTGAATGAATTCAAGGCTCGTGCTTCCTTTCCATCAAGATGGTTAGAAAATACTCCATCACTGAGGAGAGTCCTTATTTGAGATCCAACGAAAATTCCCTCCTCTAATTTGGCGTCAGAGATGTTAGGAAACTTCTCGCTAAGATATTGAAATCCATGTCCGTCCTTGTTCAGGGCCCAAAAGGTTCTTCATAAAGTCGAGCTTTGTGCGGAAGGGTGGCAGCAATACATCTTTAGGATCAACTAATCGCTGAAGCTCCAAACTTTCCTGGCCGAGGAGACCGGTCTCTCTTTACATAATGTTCCTGGGTAGCCCTGCTATCCCACAGGCAAAGAAAGCAGCAATATTTTGTAAATCCACTTTGCATTCCAGACTGACTTTTAGGTCTCGACAGATTTTCCACTTGTATCTTTCCCATTATTGAATGGCATCAAGAAGAATTACCATGTTTCTTTTAGATGAACCAAATGACCAATTGGAACACCGGGTATTTATCTCCATTATGTAAAAGTACCGTCTATAAGCTTTGCTTTGACGAGCCGATAAAAAGATGCCAGCCGTTTGGATTGTGTTCCATTTCGAAGAATGTAAATAAGCCTTCGATGTCACAACGGAAACACAGTTGATTTACAGTTGTAAAACAACCTGCTAGGTTTGAGCTGCTTTTTCGAAAGGATGTTATAGAAGTCATCAAATTCCATTGTTTAAGTCTTGAAGCTAGAAGCTCAGGCTGAGAGTTGGATAGGTACAAGTCCCTTGCCAAGGTCATCCAAATCTTCTTGCGCAAAGAAAAGCCGACTGTTTTCACTAGGAGGAAAAAAATTCCACATCATCAGTCGTGATTCATCGTCGGAAGAAAAAAAATCCAGCACTTTCTTTTTGTCTTTTGGTGACGTTGGAACCGGAAGTTCATCGCTGCGAGGTACTACCTGGCTTAATAGCTCATTCCACCGCATGATAAGCAATCTTCTGCCTATATTTTTTTTTTTTTTTTTAGAAGCGAGCCCAGCCATTTCGGCCTGGCATAAAGTAACAATCATCAAGGTGGCTTTTCTGCTCCCGCCTACCGTTCAACCATCCACGTGTATTGCAGCAAATGCTCTTTTCCCGATCTCCAATCTTGCACCCGAAGGCAAGCTCTTATAACTGGGGTAACGCTTCTTCGTTGAGAAGGTGACGTGAAGAGGCCACAGATATAGCGGAATGAGTCCGCACGAGCAGCCATTGTTTTGAAGTAAAATATTACCTAATATCATTGCCCGGTTAATTCCAGAATATTCCCGTGTGGATCCGAAGCAAAAATAACAGCTGGAAAATCAGTCGCAATCTGAATATAAATTTGAAAATACTGTTTTAATATTTATTGTTGCAAGTAAATTATGATAGATATTCAGAATTGTGAATACAGGTAATTATAATTTGAAGGTATTCCCAACGCACACGTAGACTCGATGTACCAATCGCTATTTCCGGTAAAGGAGCCAACTCACGTGTAGAAAAATTTAGACCTGATAAGATAACACAAAGAGGGAGTTGATTTTTTTGGAATAAGCGCCATCAGAGTAGTAGAGTTCGGCCATACTTTAGTTTGAAGCAAAATCCTTTGTTAGCCAACATTGTAATCAATTTTCCGATATATTTAATCTTTATATCGATTCTTTCAGGCCACTTTACCGTGCCTCTATACCTCAGATACGCACACATTGGTATATATATATATATATTCAGCGAAGCAGAAAAAAAAAAATTCAACAGGGGTCCCTTTAAAACTGAATAGAGCAATTGCCGCTTAACCTTTGACACAGATATCAAAAGCTAATTAATTCTGGTTTAAAATTCCCAATTTGATTCAGAAAATTCGCCAATTTCTAACTAACGGATGAAATGTCCGTCACGAGAGGTCGCTTAAGCGAAGCGAAAATGGTCACGCCATGAGGGTGCCAACCGGACATCTGTAGACACCCGCAATTAGCGACTAATTAATATTTGGACATATTTTTCCGATACAGCAGCACACCGCGCGCCACCATGTGGCCATTTGATCGCGAGGCGTGACTAGAGGTAGACGTTATAGGACATCGACCAAGTTCAAAAAAAAGGGCCTCCAACCTCTCCGCCTACTTTCAGTTTCTGTGATGGCGGGTCCGCGAGGCGGCTGATCGACGGGCGGGTGTGTGTGTGTGTGTGTGTGTGTGTGTAATGCGGCGTTTATCCGCTGATCTGGCCCGAGTGGGTACGGAAGGATTTATCACCGAGCAACAGATCCCCGAAGTAGCAATCTCGCCGCTCGGACGAACACCGTGGAAACCGATAGACCAACGAAGCGGACTATCGATTCTTCTATTTACCTCAAGCTGAGCGAGGAGAGAGAGAGAGAGAGAGAGAGAGAGAGAGAGAGAGAGAGAGAGAGAGATAGGGGTGTTGAATTAAATAAACAAACAGATAGAACAAGACAAAACCTGAAACCAAAAGCCAAACGAAACGCAAAAAAAAAAACAAACCCATTCCGCGAAATGCATCAGAATTAGTTCGAATTTCCGTTGTTGAACATTTTACGGCGAGCGTCGGGAACGGGGTGTGCGAGAAACAGTTGTCTCCCCCTTGGGCCTTGAATGGCATTTCTTTGACCGGAGACGACTCCACCCCACCACCGACCTTCGCTCGCTCCCATTTACGTATCTCCGTCTCTCATCGCGGTCCTAAATGGTTGTAAGCGGCCTCGCATTACCTCTGTTGACTCGGCTTTGGCTCTCCATTCCCGATTTCCCCTCCCTAACCCCCTGCCCTTCCCGTAAAGTGAAGACCTCATTTTTGAGTGGCTCCTTTAATGCGAAGAATGATGAGTTTATTTTTCCCTGCGGGAAACCGGAATTAATCCAAGCGGCCCTGGTGGTGTCGCTTGTTTTTTTGTTGCAGACTTTCTTGTGTGCGCACAAAAGATACGCGTATTAATACTCTCGGCCGCATCTGTCAGCAAATCTAAGCCGAACAACAAAAAGAAGAAAAGAGTCTACATCTGTAGGCACAAGAATAGATAATAATTGATCAGTCTTTTTTTATTATTTATTACTTCATTTAATTATTTATCTTACTAATAGAAATCTTTAACTTTCCCACGGTAGCACCACTAGCGGTTCAATTCACTTAAATGACAGAAGGCACGCATCCCATGAGGAGGAGGGGGAGGCGGAGACGGAGCACATGGCGAGGTAACGCCAAATGAATAAGTACACTGAATGAACTTAAACGTGAAGAAAGAAAAAGATAGAAATCTACTTGATACTAAGAGATGCACAACTGGAGAAGTCCTTAAGGTTAACCCATGTTGCTATTACTAATGACTCGGTTTCTCTCTCTCTCTCTCTGTACTGACGTCATATCTCTATCTCTGTACTGACGTCATATCTCTATCTCTGTACTGACGTCATATCTCTATCTCTGTACTGACGTCATATCTCTATCTCTGTACTGACGTCATATCTCTCTCTTCCTCCCTCTCTCTGTACTGACGTCATATCTCTCTCTCTCTCTCTCTCGTACATAGTAGGCTATTTCGGTTTCGGATTTCTCAGACCCCTACGGAAAACTCTTCACCCCTCAGCCTTCGCCCGAAATAATGAACTAGACCACTTTCGCATCGGCATTTCAGAAACAGCTATCTCGAGATTTTAGAAGTCAGGGTTTAAAAAAAAAAAAAAACAGTTGCAGCGTCAGAAGCTTTCCGAACGACATCTTGCACGTCCATGACGCACAACACAGAACTACTGCATTTAAAAAGCATGCAATTTGTGATCTTAAAAAGTATCAAAAGTTTACATTTACTAGAATTTATTTCTAAAACTCGTCGGGAATTGTGTTTTTTTTTTTTTTTAAGTTGTTTTTCCAAGTCAGTTTATTCACTGAATACAATGTTCCGTTAGCGTTACTGGCATGCAGTCCTTCTGTGATATTCAGAGAGACTGACTCGACGATTAGCAGTTGACGTACTTCTTTCGTGAAAATTAAGTTTGATATGGTCCTTCATAAATTCTAGAAAGGTGGGTAAACGATTATATAAGGTATATCTTATCCCCAAGTAATTTTAATATATGCCGTTCGAAAAAACAACGAATAAGTGATTATTAAAAGCTATTATTTTAATGAGTGTGGTTCTCGCCGAATATTTGTTCTAATCAGTGTGTTTTAGAGGTTCTAGAGTAGAGGGTGGGCGATTATTAGACATTATCATTTTAATAACTATGGCTGCCAAGTGAGCGATTATTAGAGGATTTGTTTTCCCGAATATTTGCTCTAATCAGTGTGTTTTAGAGGTTCTAGAGTAGAGGGTGGGCGATTATTAGACATTATCATTTTAATAACTATGGCTGTCAAGTGAGCGATTATTAGAGGATTTGTTTTCCCGAATATTTGCTCTAATCAGTGTGTTTTAGAGGTTCTAGAGTAGAGGGTTGGCGATTATTAGACATTATCATTTTAATAACTATGGCTGCCAAGTGAGCGATTATTAGAGGATTTGTTTTCCGAAATAATATTTGCTCTAATCAGTGTGTTTTAGAGGTTCTAGAGTAGAGGGTGGGCGATTATTAGACATTATCATTTTAATAACTGTTGCTGCCGAGTGAGCGATTATTAGAGGATTTGTTTTCCTAAATATTTGCTCTAATCAGTGTGTTTTAGAAGTTATAGAGTAGAGGGTGGGCGATTATTAGAGACTATCATTTTAATAACTATGGCTGCCAAGTGAGCAATTATTAGAGGATTTGTTTTCCCGAATATTTGCTCTAATCAGTGTGTTTTAGAGGTTCTAGAGTAGAGGGTGGGCGATTATTAGACATTATCATTTTAATAACTGGTGCTGCCGAGTGAGCGATTATTAGAGGATTTATTTTCCTAAATATTCGCTGATATATATATAGGGCATCGGTTTGTAGAAGGCGTTTAATAGGATACACATGGTAACTTTTATAATTATTTTCTTTTTAAAACGGCAAGACCGCAACAGGTGACAGGCGTCAGTGGAACTTAAAGGCAGCGTTACCAACAGTTCCGGGAAAATCGAATAGCAGCCTAGCCTCCGGGACATTAGCCATAGAGAAGAAGGGATGGGCTAGAAATAAATCTCCATTCCCTACCTCATGAAATATAAAATAAAATACCGAATGAGACTAAATAAGCATTGGAGAAAGGTGACAATTACAGAATGTTTTATGGTTACCATTATTGTGGAAGGTCTGAAACGAACTCTTTAGGTGTACATTCAATATCTACATCTGCTGGGAAAACACACGCCGCACGTATGTTGCCCTCCTCCATCGAGCGGCTGGAAAGAGCAAATGCCGCTGACGACCCAAGGGATTAACGGAACAGCTGACGGCCCGAATAGTTTACTGGGAGAGAGAAAAGGAATGCGTGATCTCAGCGTAAAAAATATAATATTTCAATTTTTTTCCCTTCTTTTGTCGTTTTTATTATTATTGGTTCCGAAGTCGTGGTTAATTGAACGAAGCAGCCAGAGTTGGGGGGGGAGGAGCTTCGACGGGGCAGTCGATTCGGAATTTAAAAAAGCAACAACAAAAAAATTGTTGTTTTTTTTTGAAAGGGGGAGGTAATTCAGACTAAAATCTGAAAATGATTGCGCATATTGACAACAACAACAACAACAACAAAAAGCATTATTTTGCCATGCAACCACAGGAAAGGAAAGAAACTCCCCCTCCCAAAAAAGATGGCCGGAAAATTTTTTAAAAAGTGAATAAATTTGTGCCATCGTAGCAGCCGAGGGATGCCCCGCCGCTGTTCATGCCGATTACCGTCCGTGTTGGTACGTCACTTCCGGTTAGCAGAAACAGAGCTGGCGCTTTAGAAAGAGAGAGAGAGAGAGACGACGTCAGTATACACAGGGAGATGACGTATGTACAGAGAGAGATGACGTCAGTATACACAGGGAGATGACGTATGTACAGAGAGAGATGACGTCAGTATACACAGGGAGATGACGTATGTACAGAGAGAGATGACGTCAGTATATACAGGGAGATGACGTATGTACAGAGAGAGATGACGTCAGTATACACAGGGAGATGACGTATGTACAGAGAGAGTTAGACGACGTCAGTATACACAGAGATGATGTATGCACAGAGAGAGATGACGTCAGTATACACAGGGAGATGACATATGTACAGAGGGAGAGAGACGACGTCAGCATACAGCCACAGAGATCAACGTAAGCCATTTTTTTGTTTTGTTTTGTCTTTACCGTCCATTCGTGGAATTTCGGTCGATTTAGTAGCTTTCACGCTGAGCGCTCCAACTCCCCGACATCACCCTATTTAGACCTTTCAGAACGACGTCAATCGCCGTAAAATCTCGGTGGTTGGTGGTAAAACCCATCGCATTCTCCGCGGTTCCATTGTCGATGTTAAGCAGCAATCTAGCGCGGTGACGTCCTGGCTTGTGCATTACGTCACATCCTGTAGCCAAATTGACGAAATGAAGTTACCCCACCCCCTTAAAAACAACAACAACAACAGACCGGTGTGTTGCATTGACGAAACGAAGTTACCCCCCCCCTTTAAAACAACAACAACAACAACAGGCTTTCTTTGCTCTTTTGTAGAGGAGAGGTCACGGGAAAACTGACGTTGCTTGACGTCATTCGATTGCTCGTTGAGGTGCGATGATGGCCACCCAGCTCCGGGCGGACATCGCCTTTGAAACAGAAAAATAGACGAGCATCAGTTTGTTTTTTTTTTATTTTGTCTGTAACTGAAGTAAGTAAAGAATGAAAAAATTAATAAATACATAAATTCTAATTTTAAAAGAAAAATAAAACAAATTCTACTTTTTATTAACTGCTCTGAAAAAGACAAATGAAAGTCTATCTTATTTCTGTCGCTTCTGTCCCAAAACAAATAGCAAAGCTGAAACAATCGCTTATTATTATTATTATTATTATTATTATTATTATTATTATTATTATATTATTATTATTATTATTATTATTTAAAGAAGTTAATTATAACTGCAAGAAATAATCAAATTAGTCGCTTCTGTCGTTGAAAAGGAAAAATATTTAAAAAAACAAAGCAAACTCTTAATCTGATCGATTCTGTCATTAAAAATGTAATAAAAATAATAATAATATTCATTTAGAATATCCAAGAGAACTAAATTGAATTTTTAACGATTTTTTTTTTAAAGTAAAGGAAAACAAAAAACTAAAAAAAAATCAAGAAAGACGCACAAACACAACTTTCATTAATTTCATCGCTTCTATCCTTAAAAAAGGTAACCAAGCATTCTTTCACCGCCTGCATCCTTGAAAATACAGATAGCAAAAATACCGTCTAATAAAATATAAAAGCAACAAAAAATTTCTAATCTTTAGACGTTTCTGTCAGCTGGGAGAGGGGAGGAAAGAAAGAGAAGAGAGTTTTAAGTTTGTTTCCAGTTGAGCTGAACACGGAAAACAAAATTAGCTTGGATGAAATCCTAGATAGCTAGGACAAACACTGACATTTATCGATTCGTACGGTACGTGTTTTACCTGCAATATCTCTTTGTCAGACTCCTTTTTCTTTCACTATGCTGAAGTATATTTACCTTTCGGAAAGAACAAAAGCCGAATAACTTGGTGACCAGGCTCGGCCACAGCTGTGGCAAACATCTGCGCCAGCCACTTTTGATCAACTGTCGAGATTTTTTTACATTTCAATCATTAATTTTATTAATATGGTTCTTTAGAGGGCTTGTCTCAAGAAACATTTGTAGCTTATGAGAGGGAGAGAGAGGAGAGAGAGAGAGAGAGAGAGAGAGAGAGAGATGGATAGAGAGAGAGAGAGATGAAGTCAGTATATAGAGAGACATGACGTCAGTATATATATATATGAGAGAGAGAGAGAGAGAGAGAGAGATGGATAGAGAGAGAGAGAGATGAAGTCAGGTATTAGAGAGACATGACGTCAGTGTATATATATAGTAGAAATGACGTATTAGAGAGCGAGAGAGAGAGAGAAGAGAGAGAGATGAAGTCAGTGTATATAGAGAGAATGACGTTATTACAGAGAGAGAGAGATGAAGTCAGTGATATATATATATAGAGGAGAGAGAGATGAAGTCAGTGTATCTATATATATAGAGAGAGAGATGAAGTCAGAGAGAGAGAGTCGATATATTATATATCGAGAGAGATGAGGATCCGAGAGACGATAAGACCCGAAAGAGAGAGAGAAAGAGCTAAGAGAGAGGAGATGAAGTCAGTGTATATATATATATAGAGGAGAGAGAGAGAGCGAGAAAGAGAGAGAGAGAGAGAGAAGTCAGTGTATATATATATAGAGAGAGAGAGAGAGAAAGAGAGAGAGCGATGAAGTCAGTGTATTATATATATAGAGAGGAGAGGAACAGAGAGAGAGAGAGAGAGAGAGAGATGAAGTCAGTGTATATATAGAGAAATGACGTTTATACAGAGAGAGAGAGAGAAAGAGAGAGAGAGAGAAAGAAGAGAGAGAGAGAGAGATGAAGTCAGTGTATATATAGAGAAAATGGTTATTACAGAGAGAGAGAGAGAGAGAGAGAGAGAGAGAGAGCGAGAGAGAGAGAGAGAGATGAGATGAAGTCAGTGTATATAGAGAGAAATGACGTTATTACAGAGAGAGAGAGAGAGAGAGAGAGAGCGAGAGAGAGAGAGAGAGAGAGATGGAAAGATGGGGGGAGAGAGAGAGAGATGGAGATGGGGAGAGAGAGGAGAGAGGGAGAGAGAGAGGATAGAGAGAGAGAGAGAGAGAGAGATGGAGATGGGGGAGAGAGAGAGAGAGAGAGAGAGAGATGTATGTAACTCTCATCAGAATAATCTGTACACATTCATTCAGAACCCACTTATACAGTACGGATCATTTTAAAGAAAACATAAAAGAATTGGAACGTAACCCGTAATGTGTGTGTAAATTATTGTTTTTTTTTAAATTTAAATTACGATTTTCGAAACAGTACTTTTCTGGCAGATTCTGAAGTTTATTTAAAGAGGAACGATTCATCCTTAGTCATTGCGGAAAAATAAAAATGGATTTTAATCTTTCGCTTGATGCTGGAAGAGAGATATTTCTCGCATTTCGGGAAACGTTTGAGTCAGACTTATCCTTTTTTAAGAAAGATGATAAATACTGAAAATAAATGATCAATCAAGTTAAAAAAAAAAAAAAGAAGAAGAAGAAGAAGGAGATGTTAGGGGAAACAGAAAAATGGCATCGTGAACAACCGACTGGTTTCGGAAAGTAAAAAGAGATCTAACCTTCTAACTCGATTAGTGTCATTCAGAAAGGAGAGAGACACACACACACACAACACACACACATCTCTCTCCATTCTCTCTCTCTCTCTTTCTCTCTCTCTCTCTCTCTCTCTCTCTGGTCCGCCGAAAACCAGAGTGGCGAATTTAAGCCAAGAGAAATAAATCTAATCACGCGAAGTTTATCCACACCAATAAATAATCCGCATTCGATTGCCTCGCGTGCATAAATTAATTCCTTTGCTTTGCTTTTTGATTTTGGGGAGTGGAGTTTAAGATGACACAGCAGCAGCATCCGAGCTGAGTCACCCTGAAAAGCATCGCAGATACAGTTTTTAGCACTTTCTACATCTGAAATTAAAAAAAAAAAGAAAGAAAGAAAGAAAAGGAGAAAGAAATATTAACTTTTATGTATTTATTTTGGAAATCCTTTATTCTTAAGGAAAGCAGAGATTCCCTTTTCTGCGCTGTCTAATTGATTTATCGATTTTGTCTTTTAAAAACACGTTTCCGTACATTTCTGCTAAAAAAAAAAAACAGTTGGCCATTTCAAAAGCATCGGGTTCATTGCCTCTTCATCTTTTCGATCTGCTCGCGTTAATGTTCGCGCCGTCTCGAATATCGCCGACAAAAGAGGGGACTGCAAAATGAAAGTACTCTCCCTCTGGTGGACGCACGAGCGGATGATTGATGTTTTGATTAACCGGCGACGAAGACAACGGAAAATTAACCCAGAACGAAAACAGATCCCTGCCCTCTCCCTCCCTCCCTCCCTCCCGCCGCCACCAACACCACCCCCAAAAACAAAAAAAGAAATTTAAATGGGAAAAATCCTCACAGATACCGATAAAGCGAGAGATTCTCAAAGTGAATCATACAGCCGAGCCCCACGTCGTGTTTTTTTTTGTTTTTTTTTTCCAATTTGCCCTTTAAAAATAAAAAACAACAACAACAACAACAACAAAGAACAACAGTTCTAAACAAAAGATAAAAGATTGTTCATTAGAGGAAACTAGATCGCTGGATTGTGTCCCTTCCTCTCTCTCTCCCCCCCACCCCCACCAACCCGGCACAATTGGTCACACTCGACTTGGCGCGTGTCGGCAAATAGGGAGTCGATCGATGATGAACGCACATGCAGATTCTGAAGCCTGGCGCGAGCGCGGAGTCGCCGGAGGTAGAGGAAAGACAACGACTATCTGCACCGACTGGAGTGCCCCTTTGTGCAGCCGAAAGCTAGTTTCTAATTGGGCTGTGCACGACGATTTGGCAATCGATCCTCCCACCACCACCCACCCCCTGCCCTTTTTTTTTTATTTTTAGGTAGGTTATCTTGTCCAATGACGCCCGGCTGGCCTCATGATCGGTAAGACTTCCGCGACTGCCCACTGACTGTGAGTGAGACCGGTGGCGTTTTCCTACTTCTGATGTCACTTCCGCCGCCGACAACAGTCTCGCAGTTAAGCGATGGTGTGGCAGGCGATCGTGTTGTGGTTATGCAACACATGAAATAACAATAATAATAATAATAATAATAATAATAATAATAATAATACTAATAATAATAATAATAATAATAATGAGGGTGCCGAGTGTGGTAATTAGCAGGTAAACTTTCTTTCAGCTGAAGTGGAATAATATAATAATAATAATAATAATAATAATAATAATAATAATAATAATAATAGGTGCCGAGTGTGGTAATTAGCAGGTAAACCTTCTTTCAGCTGAAGTGGAATAATAATAATAATAATAAAATAATAATAATAATAATAATAATAATAATGAGGGTGCCGAGTGTGATAATTAGCAGGTAAACCTTCTTTCAGCTGAAGTGGAATAATAATAATAATAATAATAATAATAATAAAATACTACTACTACTCTACTACTACTACTACTACTACTATACTACTAATAATAATAATTAATAATAATAATAATAATAATAATAATGAGGGTGCCGAGTGTGGTAATTAGCAGGTAAACCTTCTTTCAGCTGAAGTGGGAATAATAATAATAATAATAATATAATAATAATAATAATAATAATAATCATAATAATAATCAGTAAATATTGTGGAGTAAACGCATAAGATAGGGGGAAAATCCTGACAAATTTAAGACAACATGTAAGTAATATGACAGCCTTGTGAGAGTAAATTAAATTGTTGTTTTGGTTCTCCCACCCGTCTTCCCGTTATTGCTCGGGATAAAATCTTGAAAAGCTAATTAGGCTGATTCACGAAAATAATTCGAAATCTTTGAAGATAAGAATAGATAAATAAAAGGTATCGATTGTGAAGATATTAGGAGAACGAATAAGCCGATCTCGTTTGAGTAAAACTCTTTCCGACTTGCCCGTCTTCGTCGCTTCCGATAGTAGATGTAAGGTAATCTTGGAAAACATTCAAGCTGGCTCGAATGATTCTTTCTATACGTGGTTTCAGCTTTAATTAAAAAGGAAAAAAAAAGAAAAGAAGAAGGAGAAAGCAACAAAAACTTTAAAGGTTTCGGTTTCCCAGATTTCAAAGTGAGGTGATGGAAGGCTTTTCTAATATTCTCCGGGAAGAGGCGTACGTGAAGTTAAACTAGATCTTTCATGATACTGACTCATTCGAAGGGGGGTCAGCGAGTTTGAAATACGTTAGAAAATGGTGATTGGCTATTTTTTTTTTTTAGCGATATTATACTATCGACCTGCAATATTTTACCGGACCGGGTAGTTGGAGGAAGGAGACGTTAATGCTTCTCTTAAAAAAAGAAAACAACAAAAAAAAATTCCCCCTCTCCTCCTCCTCCTCCTCCTCTCGGGGTGAAGGGTTAAAGGAGCAAAAGGGGGGCTTTCTACAAGTTTATGAAAAAAAAAAGGGTTTGTTTCCGGACTTTTGACATGACCCCTTCGCGACCGCGTGCGACAGGCGAAGCACAGAGGTCGGAAAATCCTGCGCAGGAGTTGGGGGTGGGTTAAAAGTTTGGAATGGTCTGACATGTGTTACTATTGATTTAGTATTTCGTCTAACGTATCCGCTCACCCCGAACAACAACAGCAACAGAACAGGAAAACTCTGATTTATTGATACGGCCGTAAAACGAGATAAAGCGGGGGATGGTGGTGGGAATAAGGGGGGGGAGGGGGGGGGGGGAAGGGCGAAAGGGCGCCAGTTTCCAGACCCTCAGCGTTCCAGAATTGTATTTAACGGGGTTGGTTGGGGGGGGGGGGAGGGGGCGCCACTTTTCACTTTGCAAGTGTAAACACTAGCGATACGTAAAGACGGAAGCCATTTGCAATGGCAAGCTGTGGCAGACATGGCGGACGGATTTATACTTATTGACCAGGATATCTTTGGAAAAAATCTGCCTTTCTGATATTTAAAATGATTAAAGAGTTTGCCGTGGTATCCAGATTATATAAAACGGCTACTAGAGTAATTGATAAGAGTTTTGTTGTTTCGTTTCGTTTTTCTTTCGTGATTATTATTTAAATGAATCTCAGTTTATTTAATTATTTGTTTGGTTGTATATGTATTATAATATAATAATTTTTTTTAAAAAAAAAAAGAACAACTGTTATCATTTGAGAACGACGCTATAAGGAATGTGGGCTAACCCCCACTGAGGCGAGGTCCAGCGGGATCTTTATCAGAACCCTTATACACGAGTACCACTGCTTCTTTGCGGAGTCCTATAGGTGGCGACCAGCAGCCATGTTAATGGCCGTCGAAACCGAAGATGGCCGCTCACAAGCTACACGCGAACACCCGAGTGCTCGAGTTTGTTTATGGAGCGGGTAGGAGCTTCCGGTGGCCACAGTCTTAAGTAATGTAACCCGGCGCCGAGGGACATTCGAGACGACCAGACAACTCGCCACTCACACTGGCTGAACTGCTGGATGAACAGAGTAAGGAAAGGTGTCTGTGGGTTTAACTACCGTAATGGAAATAAATCTTGATGGTATCGTCATCGCCTGAGAAGAATCCTTTCCAAAGAAAAGTGAGCCAGACCTTGCGAAACAAAACAGTTTTTTTTTATATGAAGGCCAAAGCGAAAATGGCAGGTGAGGGGGAATTCTCTAAAACAAGCATAAAGGATTCCAAGAATTACGAGAAGGATGGTGGTGTCATTTACAGAAATTAGTGGGATCCATCACTTAATTAGTAGTAATTAAAATGGCTAATAAACTAGTGCTTAGCCTCTCTACGGCAGAAACCTTGCATTCCGAGGCCCAAATATTAATATCATCAGTGTATAAAGCTTAAATATCATTCTGTGTGAGCCTGCGTGATGCTATTGCCATAAATATAAAAGGGGAAAGGGCGCGAGACAACTCTCTGCAGCAGACCTTCGCGCAAAAGTATGACACGGTGAGCTTGCATACCTGTCAACAATGAGAATTTTATTTATTTGATTACTCGCATTGGTTCTGCTATTTCAACGAGTTTATGAAAATTATAGAAGTTTCCATAGTTTGTCATGTGCCGACTGAAGATCCGAGAATGCTGTCAACGTGTTTTGTTTCCTTCGGAAAACGCATGCTGGAAATTCGGAAAGTATTCCATATCTTTCGGGTTCAGTAAAGATGGATCCAAGTGTATTATGTCCTGGGATGTCGCAGTCTCCAAGATCGAGGCAATATCTGAGCCCTGGTAACTGCTCTCACCAACCAAGTCAAAAACCATCATAATATATATTATAGATATATATATATATATATATATATATATTTTTTTGGATTTAAACAATATACTAAGGGGAGAGAATTTTCAGAATAGTCAAGATTTCAAATATTTGCTCTAAGACGTTTTTTTTTTTTTTATTTTTAAGTACAAGAAAGTGGACAGTCAATATTATGGCTTGTACAAGTCTCTCTGGACTATTTATCGGTGCGGATTCTGAACTGGATGGAAGGCGGGCGTCACCCTGGCACGGATGGTATCGCGAGATAAGATAATGGCGATGTCTGGATTCGTTTCACTTCAGAAAGACGCTTTTCAATTATCGTCCAGTGGAAACGAATAGCATCGAAGTCCGACACTTTGTGCGTGGGAGGGACAGGTATTAATTAGTATTGTCTTACAACAAACAGGTTGTAATAATAAAAGAAG
>JACATO010000736.1:0-34829 GCA_018389105.1 Nautilus pompilius | reverse complement strand
AAAAGGACAATGCACTCTTTCACCCTGCCCACACCGTGCATTCATGGTTTGAAGAACATGGCAGATATTTCGGGTATCTCCCATGGACAGCACAATCTCCGGATCTCGATCCAATTCGGCATCTGTGAAATAAACTTGAAAGACATATTTGCGATCACGATCGCCCGCCGCCTTCGCTCCATACCTGGCGTAGAGTAATGTTGGCTGAAGGGAGAAGTATCCCTCAAGACACCTTCCGGCACCTCGTCTTGGCATTTGGGAAAATGGTGGCCCAGCAAGGTTCTAATAAAGTGGCCAGCCGTCTGGTTGTGTGTTGAGAGATGAGAGAGAGAGAGAGGAGAGAGAGAGAGAGAGAGAGAGGGCGAGAGAGAGGAGAGAGAGAGAGAGATGAGGAGAGAGAGAGAAGAGAGAGAGAGGCGGGAGAGAGAGAGAGAGAGAGAGCTTTTCCATTTATCACAACACAAATGCACACTCGAACAGGGAAAACTGACAAATTCTTTAGAAATGCACTGCCTGAAACCAGAGAATATTTATTTATTTTTGGTTGCTTCCTCTTGTCAATGAGCTCGTGTTAAAGAGCAACAAACTAGAGGCCCTTTCTTATCAAAGGACCACAGAAGAAAAAGCCCCTTTTTGTTTTACTCACAATGGAGGCGGACCAAAACGTTTTGGGCACCGTGAACCGGTCTGCGAGCGAAAACTTATTTCTTTTGTGTGGTGATTGCGTAAGTGGTGCGTGTGAAAGTTTGTATATGCGTGTGTATCTCCGAGGAGAAGGGAGTGGGGTGTGGTGGCCGAAGCCATGTAGGGGCCGAAGCCCGGTGTGGAGCAAGCTCCCGTTAAGGCCTAAAAGGCCGGGTTGAGGCGCCGAAGTACCTCGTGTAACTGGCAGCCGAAGCGACCAGAGTGGGGGCGCGAACACCCCCCCCCGTTAGAGTGACCGCTTCCCCAGCCAAAAACCAACTAGCCACATGTTTTTGAGCCGGTACTGTATGGATTTTTTTTTTAAAAAATCAACAACGAAGAATCATAAAAGGTTTCGAGACAAATTAGTAACGACCGAAGAAAATCTTCTTCAGACCAAAACCTCCCTGTTTCTTTCTGCCAGGAGAAAATCGAAAAAAAAACCCTGAATGAAGCAACAGCGAGTGATAGAGACTCAGCTTAGGATACCACGCCGGTTCATTCTCTGGACGAGAGTCTACTTATAATCACTGGCATTAAGAGAAAAACACAACATTTATCTGATGTTTACTAGCTTTTGATCATTAATGCCATGTAATAAATTACCAATGCGATCTTGGCCTTTTACCGTCTCTCCAAGATTAACCCTTTGGTTTTTGGTTTTCTTGTGCGAGATTAAACAAACCACTCACTGAAAACATACCTGGTGTACATATCTTTTCTTTTGGTCACATTGATATTTAAGCAAATCTCAAAATCTGGTTGAATATTCATTTAGAAGGGAAGTTTTACGGTCCTAAACGATAGGTAATAAGCATGGGAAAATGGAGATATCCGTGCCACGTTCATCCTATTGTCCTTGGTGTGTACACGACAACATCAAGACTGATAATTCTAAGGAGACTGAATACTTCTTTTTCTTGAATCTGTAAATTTCACTCTGTTTCAACTTCTGTATCACACGTGTATTATAAAATGAAGATGTAAGTAAAATATTGAGGAAGGTACTAAGCCATCACGATTGCGCTTTATTCTGTGCCGTAGACGGAGGCTAATATCTCCACGGAAAAAGCAGCAACAGATAAAACGAAGAGGTAGATGAAGATGAAGAGTTGAAAAGGAATCGGTGATGGTTAAGATCCACGTAATTGGAGCTGCTTAGTACTAAATATATAACGATGTCAATTATGGCAAAAAAAAGGGGGGGAGGAAAAAAATCATTACATTTAATAAAATTGAAATTCAGAAAGAGATTGAGGGATTCCCGATTTATTTCTAAGTGGAAAAGAATTAAAATGCAGCAGAGCGATTAGCTTTTGTATTTTTTTTTAGAGATTGATAAGCAAGAAACGTTTTGTACTCGTTGCAGAATCGCGCAGATCTGTTAGGTTGGAATTAGCGGAGCAGCAACGGTAACTTTACTTCATGCTCGACAGATGGCGCTGGCGTTTGTTGAATAATAAAGTTTCTTTTTTTTTAAAAAAAAAAAAGAAAAAAACGTTGCGATTAAGTGCGGTTCAGCAGACAGGGCGCCGAGCCGATATATCGCGGGTTCGAATCACGTATCGCGCAGTAGGTAAACTATTTCTTACCACCAGTCGCGTGCTCGATTCGTCGCTAAGGCTGGATTTATGGTAAGATCGGCCTCGCGAAACCAGACAGTCTTCGTCCAGCGCTGTCCTGAACACAGTAATAGGACCGGGTATGTGGAAATTTCCGTAAGCAGGCAGTCGGGGATGTGTCTTTTGTTGTCCGAAGACTTGCAAGAAAAATGCAAAATCGTTTACTCCCGATGGGTTATGTAAATATCTGTAGTTTTGCTAAATGGTCACGATTAATTATTTAATTAAAAACAACGCAACAGCGAAGGAACTCAGCTTTTACAAATTAATTTCTGTTCGTTTGTTTTTTTTTTTTTTTTAATCTTTCTCTGTAATGAAAAAGGATTGATTTTGACGAACCAAACCGTCCTTGTCACAGTATCTGTGTGAGAAGTAAGGAAAAACAACAACTGGTTCGTTTACAACTGGGGAATGTTACACAAGAAAGAGATAACGCACTTGATAGAATTAAAGAAATATGGGTGCTAATCGATACAAATTGTACTTAAAAAAACAACAATAATTTAAAATTTTACAAAATGCAAACGAGCGATTTTACGATGATGCAATTGATTCAAAACATTTTGGAAAACGCATTGGAAGTTTTTTTTTAGAATTTTTTTAGTGCGAATGGAATTTTTCGTTTTCCAAATTAGCCAAGGAAATGCCAGCAAGCTTTAGATGTCAGAATTCCATTCCTACCCTGATGCTAGTAATGGAAATACTGTATTTTTTACATAAAGGTTTTGGTAAGGGGTTTTATTCTCATTACGACATGTCTCTCTCTCTCTCTCTATCTCTTCTCTCTCTCTCTCCTCTCTCTCTTCTCTCTCTCTCTCCATATCTCTCTCTCTCTCTCTCTTTCTCTCTCTCTCTCCATCTCCATATCTCTCTCTCTCTCTTCTCTCTCTCTCTCTTTCTCTCTCTCTCTGTACTGACGTCATTTCTCTCTCTCTCATTACTGAAGCCATCTCTCTCTGTACTGACGTCATTTCTCTCTCTCTCTCATTACTGACGTCATCTCTCTCATTACTGACGCCATCTCTCTCTGTACTGACGTCATCTCTCTCTCTCTCATTACTGACGTCATCTCTCTCTGTACTGACGTCATTTCTCTCTCTCTCTTTTAAAGGTTGGGCTGAAACTCTTTTAACTGGATTAATAACGAGACCCGAAATCAGATCTGCAAAGAAAAAGAGAGAACTCACTTTTAATGATTGGAAATGAACCTTATCCTAAATTATGAAGCAGATTTCCTACTAGTAATTCTACGAAAGGAAACTTCAACTTTATTTCATAGGTTTTAATTGACTAAAGAAAAAATGTAATAATATTTTGATTTAAGAACTTCATGTTGCTTTTTGTGTGCTTATATCGGGATAAAAATGATAAGATTATGAATTATTTTAAAATGATGTAATACTATGGAAGTTGTTTAATATTTCGATTATCATTTTTTTATTCTTCCGGGTTTTTTCTTCAATTTTGGTTACACAAAATAGGAAAAAAATGTCAGAAATCTCCTCCCTTTGGCTTTTGGCTGCCATTTTGTATTAATCAATGGATCACGGAGTTTGGTGTGTGTGTGTGTGTGTGTGTGTGTGTGTGTGTGTGTGTGTGTGTACTACAGAAAATCCTTTCGATTATCGCAGATGAAGATTAGCTGAAAGTCTCAGCACGAATTAACGTTTAGAATGTTTCACTTAGTAATCCGTCTATAAGTCGAGCCGTCGCGACAAAGGTGGGGACACGGGATGTCTCATGGCTGCGCTGTTGACCCATGGATAAATGGAATAAATCTCGACGTCGAACCCTTTTCCTCCTGACTTTCGAGGTCTATGGAAGTCTTACAGCACCAAGCTGCAAAGGGATGGTGTTGGGCATTAGCCTTGATTACCGAATAATTTATTCCTCTAAAAATTAGGAGGTCTTGAGCCAGGGTAAAAAGTGCAAGCCAGACGAGAGAGGATCGCGAAACTTCTACCACGTTTATCCGAAAATGCCCCCCCACTAGAACTGGGCCATTTTTAGATTTGGGAAAAGGCCGAGAGCTGGTCTACGCGGTCGGCCGGCCGGTGACAAACAGCGAAAGGAAACCATGTGAGGGAGGTAGTCGATCGGGACTCAGACTTTAGCTTTCGACCGTGGCAACCCGGCTGTCTAACTGCGCGGTGCTGTTTACCGAGACCAGTGGTAACGCTGTCAGGTTTACAATACAATTTCTGCTCTCTTCTGGCTCTTATAATTCTCGGTGACTTCTCCTGCCTACGCTGTTTTGTTGCTGAAGCTGGGAGACGTTCGGCAGAGTTTTTTCTGGGAAACAAGCGTGGGCTAGAAACGAGGCTAGCATCTCTGGTGCGGGTGATTGTATCGGGCTACAAACCAGGATCTTAAAGTTTATCTGGATCGAGAAAGAAGTCGGTCTGGGGCCCGGTAGTGAGATCAGTGAACAGAAAATGGGGTGAAGCCATTAATATTTCCATCGCACAGATTGGACTCCTGCAACTTTTGTTTTTTAGCCAAACAGAATTATGATTAAAGTAAAAGAAAAAAAAATAATAAGAAGAAGAAGGATGTTTAAGTTTTAACACGACGACAGTTCGCGATAAAGTTCCAGTAAGTCGCATCTCGTTCACCCTTCCGGTAAAAGCCGTTTTAAGATATGGTTCTGAAGTCTGACGTCGATCCGTCGCAGAGACCGGCCGCTGCTCGCTCTTAGAACTGACTCGGCCAAATGAATTGAATCGGTTGATTTATAGCTCCGTGCATGGAAACCCGTCTGATAGAAAGTGACTTGAAATTTATTAAAATGATTACAGATTGAATGCGTTGTAATAATGCGTTGTCAAAAAAAAAAAAAAAAAAAATGGATCGGCCAGGCGACGGACGACTTTGAATGGAGAATTTTTTGATTGCTTCCGGGGAGTTGGAATCCTGAACGGATTGTGTAGACTTTACCGACATTTTCTGGCTGCAGTGATGCCGCATGGAACTCTTGTGTTGCGTCAGAATGAATTGGACGAGGAAGATGAAGTAGATAATTAAAACATGTAGTCAGAAAAACGTATCCTTTCGCGAGCTGACTGAGGAGACCCCAACCCCCCCCCCACACACCCAGGTCAGCTGCCACGTTTTGCGATCAGAATTATTTCTGAGTGCCCACCGTTCAACTCATAGAATTGTGTTAAGTGAGGACCCATCCCACGGCTACTGTTGGCTCCTCTGAAACCTGTTTGTCTGTTTATTTACGCTGTTCTTTAAATGTTTGCGAAGTTAATCGCTTGTAGATTCTCTAAGTACAGCAACTTCTGACCGCAAACGATGTTTCATATTGGAGTTTTGGCCTGGCCAGCGATGGTTGAAGCTATGAGCAAAAGTAATAACTGTAAGTCGGGCATTACTTTTAAAAGCGAAACATGACTGGTGGCCTGTTATCCATAGAAAGAAGAGGATTAATTAGACTATTTTCCTTCACTTTATTTGTAGTTCTTGAACCAACCGATGAACCTAAGTTTCCGAGACGCTTCCTTGTTGCCATCGACAATCAGGGACTGGTGTCGAAAAGATTTGCTCACGTTGTCAGGTTGACGTAGATATTACACAGTAGGTTTCTGACTTGATTGTATAAGTGTCCGGGGCCGCTCCCAAAACCGAATTTTTGTTGGCTGCTAAGCCGGATGTATTTAGATGTATAAAGCACCACCAGAGACCATCGGGGCCGGTGCTAGCAGCCAGTCCCTCTGTCTGTAAGCAGCGACGTCACCTGTCGATAATCTCGGACACTATAACAGATGCGATTGATCTGATAAATGGCGCAGATAGCGCGGCAGGAGAAGAAAAAAGTTGTGGAAATGTTTTCCTTGTATTCCCCCCGCTCGGAAGAAGAACATCTTAATTTGACCGAGCCCAATGATTTTGTTATCTGAAGGCTCTGCTTTCACGGTGTTTCGATTGCTCTGCAAAGATGCGTGAGAGAAACGACAAGCGATCTCAGAAGGCGGAGGTATTTGTGGAAAGGAGTGGCAAAATAATAACGAAGACACAAAAGAAGACTCCGTTGTAAAATTGGGGGGGGTAGCCGGTTAAAAGAAGTAGGGTACAAAGGAAAAAGTCGCCAAGGCGTAGCTTGGAACCTTGGAACATTTGACGATCAAGTATTCAATGCGTGCGTTCGGCTTGGGGTCTTCTTAGTAAACCCAACTACTCATCTCTGATGTCATCTTGTATTAGCACCTTTGTTTTTATCATTGTTTTGCTGCGTGTTTGCTTACGCCTCGCTCCACACTGTATACGCCACACACGGTGATACCCCTGAACGGAATATCAAACAGGACTGCGCTCAAAATTAAGTTAACTTAAGCACAGAATAATGCTCGTCCAATTAACTTCTTTGTATCATTATCGACAATATGGAATTGGAGAAGTAATCAAATAAAGTACAAAAGCGGTTTTTTTTTAATATTATATTATTAAATACATAAAAAAACTGACTTTTGTGGCGCTCGCAGTATATTTCCAAATTTTGCGCAGTATTACATTATCCTCTTGGAGCGGAAACAACGTTGACTTTGTGTATTACTTACCAGCCTCGAACGATCTTTGCTCGAAATCTTGAGACCAAATCCTGTTAAAAAAAACAAACTCGTCTTTCCCCTGCACCAGAAAGATTAAAGGGCAGTGACAGATCTGCACCCGGTAGTCGAATTGGATCCGCAACAGTCTAATCGAGTTTGGCTCGGCCGTAAGACGATAAATAAATACGGGGGTAAGTGGGACGGGTCTGATTTTCCAAGACGACGTTCTTACATAGTCACGACAGAGCGTATTGCCATCTTAGGACAGGATACGAAACCCCACTTGGCTATTTCCTTCTTCCTTTCGATTTTAGGGGGGGACAACACAGGCTTTAAGTCTTCTCGCCATGCAGTGTTTACAGATTTCTGAGAATTCCGACCAAACGCGAAATTTATTTCAAGTTGCAAAAAGTTCTTCGATTTCCGAGACACGAGACAGTTAATTAATACTCGCTGTCGGGGACTAGTTCGGTTGTGGAGAGGGGGGGGGGTTCGAACGTTTCTAATGAAACCAGCTTCTTGAGCAGACAATAAGATTGGAGTTTACGAACTAGCCCGCCAGGTGGATTCTGTTTTTCAGCTGTTCTCAACGTTATCCTTGTATTTCCGTAAAGCTGTTTCGTCTTATTCTTGAACCATATTGCTGGATTAACGTTGAACCTGCCCAACTAACAGCGACCTCTAGACTCACCTCGGTAACGGTAAACGACGGCTTTAACGGCGATCTGAGTATATTTGGAAATCGTCTTGAAGAGAACTTTTATTTTTTTTTCTTCCTTTTTAAAACTTTATCTCCTCGCCATACATGTTTAAAACAAGAATATATATATAAATAAAAATAAATATCAGGACACCGGCGCTTACAATAACAACGAGAAATAGATTTACATAAAAATAATGGCTATCTCGAAGTCATCGTTTAGTAAAGAAGAAGAAGCAAAACGTCTTTAGTCGTTAATACTTGAGGCATGAGACAGATGTAAAACGTTCTCTATTCATCCGCTAATTCTCGCAAGAGTTACGACTCACAGTGGTTCCCATAATTCCCCGCTTATGCCCCTGGGAACCATATTATTATCTTTTCGGTTTGCCATAACATGCAATTACTGCGCTATTTTGTTTTGTTGTTGTTGTTGTTTTTTTTTTTTTAATTCTGCTACTTAAAGGTAATAGTTTCTGAGAATTTAAAAAAAAAGAAGACAAAAGATGCGAAATAATTTCTTTGCAAATAAACAGTTAATCACAGTCTCAGGTTGGCAGTATTTTCTTTTAAAGCAAAGTTTTAGCCGGAAAATGTTAGTTTTACAAGGTATATTAAAGTAGTGAAATAAACATTGAAATAGACAAGCGAACACGAAAGTAGATCGTGGATGGATGTACATATACATATATATATATATATATAGAATGTGTATAAAAATTTAATAGCGCAGAGTTAAAAATTACTATTTTCTTTAAAGGAAACTTTAGCATTAATGATTTTTTAAATTTATTTAATTAAACCAATATATATATAATATTTAAATTAGTCTTACAAATGTTAATTTTCAGAAACACATTATACAATTCCTGGGCAGATATAAATTTTTGCTAAGTGTAATCAAATCAGAAGTTTTAAATGCCTTTTTTTACAGTATTTAGTATTTTGCGAAGTTAATAGTTATAAATGGGTTAAGTGAAGCAAATGTTTACGTGGATATTTTCTTTGGCGAAGCCATTTGCATCTAGAAGACTTTGAAAATCAGAAATACTGACTTTGTTTCTACACCCGGGGCAGAGATTACGTTCTTAAAGTTGTAGTTTTCATGTTTTACTCGTGATGACGATAGACGGGATTTCTAAGACGCTAATCTTTTATCTGACGACGGAAGGTTTTTTTTTAACCAGGCACAAGTTCGTGTTCAAAAAAAGTCAGAAATCTTCTTTAATGTTTTAAGATTCTTCGTGGCTTAACATTTGGAATACATAACAAAGTAATTAAAATATATAAAAACGCTTAATTCCAGAAGAAAATGAGATAGACGTGTCCAACACACACATACACACAACACACATAAACACGCACACACATACAACAAACACCACAAAATAACATACACACACACATACACACAACACACATAAACATGCACACACATACACACCAACACACTACAAAAACATACACACAACACACATAAAAATGCACACACATAAACATACACCACATAAACATACACCACATAAACATGCACACACATACACACAACACACATAAAAACATACACACACATACAAACATACAGATACACACTCACATATATACCGGAACAGTCACATATTTGTATCTGATTTGAAATTCTAACGTACGCCCTCTAGCGGTGGTATATCGCGGTCGTAAGGACAAGATATAATATCAACTTCATGTTTCAAATGCTCCGCAGTTTGAGCAGAGGATTCCGAGGCAGGAAAGTAGACCTGGCTCAAGAACAGCTGCTGCGCCTGAACATTTCTGTTTGATTCCTTTGTTGCGGTCGGTCCGAAGAAGTGTTTTGCTACCATCACCATCACGGTAGAAGATGCTATGATGGCTTCCGCCACTTCTGACTGCAGCCATTTCGATAAAAACAACAACAATAACAACGAAGGTTTTTAACATCGCGACATTTCTCTTGTCCCCCGAAGTTACCGGACGTAGGCCGAGCAAAGTGGAATAGGTTTAAGTGAATTAGGGCAACCAACCGTCAGATCAGTCGGTGGGGAAAGCCTTTAATAAGTCTGTGACGTCACCAAAGTCTAACGTCTGAGATGAGTGATGTTTAATCGGGCAGGAGGAAACAGGACGTGACGACTAGATTCGCTGAAGCGGGCGCGTTGCGCATGACTGGTGACCTCTTTTTTGAGAATCCTCCATGTTAGTGCCATCTTCGAGTTTAAAGATACCTTGTTGTGACGTCACCGTTGGACACTGACTTCAAGACTGCTTAGTGCGTCAGCTGCACTTCGAAATTACCGATGGTAGGTAAACGTCGTTATAACGACAACTAGATAACAGCATCGGCTTACCACAGAATCTTTGCGTTAACTAGAGCACACCATCACAGGAAGTTTCCTGCCCCACCCCCCCTCCTCCGGGGAAGTGAGTCTTCTCGACACAGGAAGCTGGTAGCGATGTGATTCCATTTTAATAGAATTACTAACGAATTTGTGCCATGTATTTTTTTGTTTTTTTTTAAGGACTGGCCTTAGCTTTGATTGGCTGTGAAGAGCTGCCGACTTCCTCCCTCCCCATCCAGGCTTCAATTTATCTGATCAGCGAAATTCGTAGCCTCCAGGTTACGTCGGACCTTCGATGCACGGGTCGGATCGTCAAAATGATACTGCGCTCGATGAAAGAAAATAAAATGAAATTGTATCACCCGAGATATATATATAAAACAAACAAAATAAGCCTCGCACAACTCGGTAAACTGGAAATAATCGGCTTTGTTTAATCGACATTTCAATCAAACACCTCGAGAAATGATAGTTAGTTTGATGGTTTGAAACTTTGTTTACTAGAATTGTATTAGGACGCATGGCTGCTCCTAACTGGTTGGGAAAAAACGTTTTTTTTTTTTTTTATTTTTGACATTTGCTCTGCGATAATTCGAAAATGTTCAACATTTAATAATGCGCCGCGATTTCTTAAGTCCCAAGGGTTCTCAACAACGGAGAGAATGTTTCTATCGGGTCGTTACAAAGATTTTGTCGGTTTTATACTATGTTAATTTGGGGTTCATTTTTCGCATGTTTGTGAAGGAGTATATAGATAACTTATAAACAGTTTTATACCGTGTACCATGGCATACATTATGCAAAACCTACCATTTTAAAAACCATTAAAAGGATTTTTCTTTTAGGGTTCTGAGTGAAGCAGGGATAGAAAGGTTTTTCGTGCTATTTTGCTTCACGAGTTCAAACCAGGCCACAGAGCGAGCGAGGCAACTCGTAACATTAAGCAAGCATGGGGCGAGGATACAGCAAATGAGTGCCAGTATAACGATGGCTTTAGAGTTTCGATCAGGAGATGTGAACCTCGAAGATAAGGGACGTGGCGGATGTCCTTCCAGCTGTGATGACAACCGTCTGAAAGCCTCAGTTGGAGCCGATTCAAGAAAAACAGTGCGAGAAATTGCTGGAGAGCTTGGCGTAAGCACTGGAACTGTTTTTCCCGGCATCTTGACGCAATCGGCAATGTGAAAAAGCTGAGTTCAGTTAACAGCAACAAAATCGTCGATTGGAGGAGATCTGATCTTCGCTTGTCATAAGAAACAAAACGACCCATTTCTTGACCGAATCGTTACGTGTGATGAAAAATGGATCCTTTACGACAATCGCAAACAATCAGCAGAGTGGTTCGACAGAGACAAGATGCCTAACCACATTCCAAAACCCAACCTCCACCCAAAGAAGGTCAGGGTCACTGTCTGGTGGACTGAAACTGGTGTCATCCACTATAACTTCTCGCAACCTGGCGAAACCATCACAGCTGAAAGGCACTGTCGTGAATTAAGCATTGTTCATCAGCAACTCTTCCAACGACAGCCGGCATTGATGAATCAAAGAGGCCCAATCCTGCTCCACGACAATGCTCTTCCTCATGTTGCAAAAGTGACTCTTCAGAAACTGAACAGGTTGGGGTACAAACTTCTCCCTCATCCAGCCTATTCACCAGACCTTTCTCCCATAGACTACCACCTTTTCAAACACCTCGACAGCTTCCTCCGTATGAAATCCTTCTCCAACCAAGCTGCAACTGAAACTACCTTCAAACAGTTTATCGACTCCAGAAATCTAGATATTGTTCAAAATGGTATAAATTTCGCTTGTACCTCGTTGGCAGAAGTGTACCGATTGTAATGGAACTTACGTTGATTAATAAACTTCACGTTCAGCGACGATATGAAGTCTCATTGCTGCGGTAAAAAAACCGACAAAACCTTTGTAACAACGTAATACACCGGAAGCGATTCTGGTGATAGGCCGTATCACCGCAGTTATCCGCTAGAGAGCACTGCACATCCTGCGCCACTAAGTGGGGGACCGGCACTTCCAACTTTGGCAGAATAATCGCACTCTTCATTTTTGTATGTGAAAGAAAACTCTACCAGAAAAGTACCCCAAATCGAGTAGGTCCCTCGCCCTCCACCCTGGCATTCAACATTCAGCTGATGAAAACTCTTTGGCCACAACAGGTGGCCATAATGGAACGAAGCTATCTTTAAAAATGGTGCAACAACGAAGTTCCTATCCCTAATAGAACAAGCATTAACAATTTTTAAAAGGGACGACCCCGACCGGTTTGTCGACAATAAGTACAACAAATCACTCACTCTTTAACTCACGCGTGCAAAAGAATCATTATCGTATTAAAAAAGAAAACTTTACCGAAAGCTTGTGGCCTTTCGTGTCTCAACAAACAAAGAAGAAATGTCAGTATTAGAGTTATTTTTGACAATGTCATTATTTGAATTAAGGCTGCTGCTGGAAGCCTAAGAAACCAATGTTTGTCATTCTTGACAGATGCATCCTAGTTTTATCCGAGTGCTTGTCAGGTCGAGCATTTAAAAAAAAAAAAACACACAGAAGACTCTAATTTAAGTAGGTTTTTGTTCAACAGATTGTTATTTAGCGCGAACTCAAACAGATGGGAGACAGTTCGATGATGAAGAGAAACGATTTAATTCGACAAATGGCGGTGCTGTAGTTATTAGCATCCACAAGAACAGCCTGTCGCGGAAGAAGGATAAAATGCTGGCACGAGGTAGGGTTAGATCTGTTCCTCGGGTAGTAGGTGCAGCGCCATTAAATAGCGAAAGAGGTAGAATGGTGACGTAACTGAAACCTTTTAAGAGAACGAGGGCGCCAATTTAGTAAAAGAACGTCCTGTGAAACTTTCCACACTCTGGTTGTAACACTATTCAAACATAACTCAAAATATCAAAACAAGCCATGGTCAACTTAGGCACTTTGTATGCGAAAGAGATTTCTGGAAAAAAAAATTAGACCCTTTATCAATACAACAGCTGCAATTTCTATCCTTCGAAAGAAGAAAATCGATGCAAATAACTTTCTGCATAAGTCGAGAATGTTACAGACATATTAGACGGTAGAAGTCCAAAACTAACATCGTTTGCGCCCATTTCAACAAAGTTGTGAACTTTATGGCTGCAAAAGTCTGACGTCATCACTTTTACTGCTCACTCTTTTCAAAAGAACTGAAAACACAAGATGGCTGCTTTGAGTAGAAATTTAAATGGTTATTTCTTGTATGCATTAGATATCTTGTCAGACCTTTGTGAAATCTGAGTGGACTTTCCGGCAAGTAAAGGCGGGAGAAAGATTTACAGAATGTAGTGATTCCATTCACTGTTGAATGTAATCGACCTTCGTAAAAGCAACCCACAAACATCTCTGTCATAATACTGTGACGTCAGCTGGTTGTGCACACGCAGCAGCAGCTGTTGGTAATGGTCGTTAGGTTGTAGAGATCCACCAGGGAATTTATCTGGTAAGCAACCGGTGAGCCGCTCCGGGATTGCCCACAAACTACACAGATGTTCCTTAATTAATGGTATGAGGTTGATTTTCTGGCCCTTAGTTATTCAAATGTTTAACAGTGAATGAAAGATCTTCCTTGGGTGCAAACACGATATTTTGGCGTCGTTGGGTGGCGAGTTCGCTGGTCAATTCTTGTGTCGCGGGTTCGACGATCGAACTCGCTACACTGCACGTTTTACGAACAGCAAGAAACAAGGGTGCGAGTGCGGCGGTGTCGAGACCGACCTGGCGTAGAGCAGCCATCTACCTAATTTCCGGACAAATCGCGATAAGTATCGCGACCGCTGAGTACTTTTGCCACCCCTCGCCCTTCTAGAAAATGTACCCGCTCTTCCCCCGCGAGGCCCATTCGGTAGAGGCCAGGACGACTGATCCGTCTTAAAATAACTGATATCGGACAACAAACATTTTTGCCTGTTCGTTCTTTACTGAGAGCCCGGGAAATAAAGACCAACTTCTACATACCATTTACCACCCTTTATATCTTTGTGTCCTATCAGTACCAGATCTAAAAAAAAATGACTTTCTAGCTATACATGCCGATCTGTACAGACGAATTTTGCATAGTTTAAAACAAATAATGAAAGGAAATTACAAATTTGCTAAACCGCCTACATATCCGTAAATTTAATGTTTGTGTCCACCAGAACAGACTGCCAGCTGCTGCTGTTGTTGGCGATAATCAGTGTGAAAGGGTTAAAAGCCCCAACCACCACAGACCTTAGTCTAATGTAAACTACGTTGTCTTGTTGACTCTGAAATAATTTTCAAAATCTTATAACTCTCCCCTCAAAACCAAGCATCATAATTAAACGAGAAATAGCCAGCTTTACAAAAGGGGGGGGGGTATAAAGTTTAAATGTAAGGAGGAGAGTCGGGTATTCCTGTGTGATCGGCATCAACACTTTCCTAAAAGGGTAAAGTCGCTCAGATCACGGGAAGTTGCGACTTCGCTATTAATTAACCCAACTCGTGAAGTCGTTTTGAATGGGCTTCTGCTGTCTTGTACGAATGCCGAATCCGAGACGCATTCGTTCGGCTGACTTCTGTCCACTTTATCCTGACATCCAGTCGATATCCTCAGCCAGGTGTTTGTGGATGACGAAAGCTTCCACGGAATCTGCTCTGCCCCAACCTGGCTATTGATCACGAGTCAGGCTCCGCTTAACGTATAATTCCCGCCGCTTTACTTCTTTCGCACTCCGCCTACTGTCAGATATATGTCTTATCTTCATCCGACACGTGGAGCTCAGAGTTTACTGTCTAAATTACCGGTGTATGCGCAAATCAGCGACAGGTGTTTGCTATCGGCGAAGAGATAACGAAAAGAGGTGGTTTTATAAATCCACAAGGAAGTTTTCCGCCAAATCTAGGCATCCCGCTCAGCCGAACAGGTGTACGAGGAAATCTCAGGAACTCACCTGCGGGTCAAATACAGGTTTCCGATATATATATATACATATTTTTAGAAAGTGTTTTCAGGTTGGAATTGGTTGGCACAGGAAGAAAACTGGGACCTTTGCAAGATTCCCCACCCTCAACTGTTTTTGTTCAGCTGATAATAATGATTCAGTAACGAAATAAGATAATCGAGCCTCGGTCGGGTCAAAGACAATCGAGAGACATGCAGTCATTTTTAAAAATTTTTTTATGTAAGCGATAACCGGAAAGAAGCAGCAACTTTACTTTATTAGAACAAAAAAAGCAAATAAAACCTCTGGACCGGTGAGGTTTTCCGCCGAGAGCTTTGAACACGCAGCCCTTCGTTCAAGGTAGACGACAGATGTCCCTAAATCGCAAGCGATGTCCTGAAAGACGTCCGTGAGATTGCGACAGTGCTTTTTTTTTTACTTTGAGATCTACTGGAAGAATTGCTCATATAAGTCACTAGGATTGTGTTCGTTGCTTTCCGTGGTTGATTTCTACCGTCATTCGGTATTTAAAAAAGGGAAATAACCCGTGTCATGTCTTTTTTTTTTTTTTTTTTAAATATTGCTCAGCTTGTCGGTTAATTCGCTGAGAGAATTGTCAGCCTTTCCTCGCTGATCAATATTAGCTGGCTCCGCGTGGGTAAAAATGGAAGATGCTACACCGGTTGTCAGCAGTTTTACGGGCGCACCAGAACATCGGATCTTATTCGGAAATAAATCAAAATAGCGGATTAAATAATTAATATCCAGTAACTGCAGATGTCAGCGGAGATAAGTCTCAGTGGGGCTGCCACTACTCGTTTCTCAGGTGAACTGTCTCTAGCACCGGGCAAGGCGTGTGGCGTGGCGCAGGGGTCGACAAATACCGAGAAGGAGTAGAAAGATTATCATTTAAATTATTGTACAAGACTCCACCGCACATTTAAGAGGACTTTCTACTTTCCCCAGGAGCGTGCGCGAGAGACGTGTCATCTGGGGAAGTTCCGGACCCGCACGAACAGGAAAAACGCTACCGATTTCAGAGGAAAATGCACCTAATAGATCTCTCTCTCTCTCTTTTGTTTTTTTTTGTTGGTGGTGGAAGAACAGTGAATTTCCCGGAGAAAACAGGTAGAACAAACCGATACAAAACCGCGGGGTGGGGGAGAGAAAATCACCACATTGGTTAGGCAAGCACTGCAGCCACCACGAGGAGAGAGTTGGCTACACCCTAGATTGGACCCCCGCTCAGTCCATTATTTAGAAACCAAATAATAATTTAAAGAAAAAAAACAGAACAATAGTTCCTCAGCCTGTCTCATTTATAGCGGTACTATTATCTGCATCAGGAGCAGCCATAAATATACTGGTAATACATCATTCAGCGCCGACAGGAATCGCCAGTAAGTGATGAATTCTGCAGCTTGTTTTCCCGTGAAAATACGATGCCTCCCCCAGTGAGGCTGGGAAATATAGAGCGAGCACAGAAGTGCGGAGGAGAAAGATTATCCTCTGAAGCTTCCATCAACTCACTGACAGCTGCTCTTCAAAGCTAAACTTTCACACAGGAAGCGATGTGAAAATAAGTAAAAAAGCTCTTTTGGGGGGGTACCTATTTTGTTGTGGCTGTTATCGAATACATAAAAATAGTAGCTCTACTATTATTCTTTAAAAAAAGAAGGATAAAACTCCAAATTGTGAGCGTACCGATATAAACCCAACCCTCTAAACAATCTAAGATTTTCTTCTGAAATGAATGATATTAAAGTGTATGAATACGGCGGATGTCACGTGTTTAACGCGCTTTTTTATGCCATTGGAAAATGGTCAGTGGAATTTTTGTAAGTGGCTTATTTAATTATTTTGTCCGGCAACGAAAATCAAATTCAAATATTTGACGGACTTATTGCTGAAAGGACTCTAAGAATGCATTGCAAACACAAGAGCGCATGAACTTCTAAGATAGTTCTGTGTAGTCGCCAGAAAGTTAGCTAGTTTTGGATACCACTAATGTATAATACGCTTACCGTTATAAGGAAAGCGAAAGTTAAGGCTCTCATTTCTTGTATTCTGCTTTTAAAGATTTTTTATCTCCTTGTAAATAGTGCGTTCATAACAGTATCAACTTACATCATTATCTCCCTTGCTTTGCCTTTTGTATTAACGACAGCTTAAAACACACATGAACACTTTCAACCATTCAAACTTTTAAAAGTATATGTCCAGAACACAGTACATTATGTAAATTTTAAATCATACAGTTTTTTTGGTACCGGCTCTCGATAACTGGTTTATGCAAAGTAAAGGATAAAAGGTCCGTCGTTGTCTGTAATATCTCTAGCTACGTCCAAGAAACTGTCATGGGAGTTTCGTCCATAACTAATGCACGCAACTCTCTTGTTCTGACTTTATTCCTCAAAAGCAATGTTTTTAGTGGACAGTGGCAATCTATTCAGGAATGTTCTCATAAGAAAGACATTGCAGATTCTGCAAACACGTTTATAATTTAATCTAGTGGAGAATACTTTTAGACTCCGGTTCTAAAAGGCAGCAAAGAATTTGCCAAAAAATCATTGAACGGTCAGAATTTTACTTCTCACTTCGTTTAAAGAACAGAGAAAATCTATCTACTGTATTACGCAAGATTGGGGTGCCCATGCCTATCCTTAAATAAGAAGATTTCTCATGCATTTTTGAAAGAAAGTATTGCAAGATACAAAGTCTGTTAAAAAAGACATAGCGAGAGTTACATATACAAATTCAACAGAAATAGATGAGACGTGAGTCAGGTGCTTTGCATAAATTCCCTTTTCATTGAATGCATAATAACCGATCAGCTCATTTATAGTTGATAGCAATGTGAAACTTACTTCTTGGAATTAAAACGTGGTTTGGTTTGGTTTGATTTGGTTTGGTTCTACATGGCCAATACTTGTCAGTACGACACCGTATAGCAAGGAGTTTCGGGAGCAACCCCACTTCGAGCAGGGTTAATGTTAACAAAACACCGCTTTTAAGTCTCATCATCAGGGTACCTGCCTCTTCACGGAGCTGGTCCAACAAGAAGCAAGCAGGCATTGCGGGGCGAAAAGTCTCTCTTTCCAGGCCCCTATTATCTCAACCGTTTAAGAACGAGCTGAAATAAGGCAAACCCCGCTTTCTCAACAAACCGAACACCTCTGAGATCGGAAAACCGTCGAATCGATGGACACGGAAACCGCCAGCGATCATTTTAATGCAACATCCGCATGACTTTTTATGATCTTTATGGGCTTTTCGCCCCACCCCGAAACCACCCCCTCTCTACCGTGTGCCAGCAGGTAACAACGGCCAACTTTCTGCAGCGAGATCTATAGGAAAAGAAATCAAAGGTCTAATCTTTCGCCAAGCAAAACTAAAAGCGAAAGCAGAAGTTGACAGCGGAAGGAAGGCGTGCAATCGGTTTCCGGTTTTGGCTTAAAGCTCTTCTATTCTTTTTCTCTCCTAGCTTCTCTCGTAAGATGCCAACAACAACAACAACCAAGTATATATTTTTTCTTCTCCTGACTAAATTAATCTACCAACTGGATTTCGCTTTAATCGATGCAATTTCTGTTTTTTTTTTTGCCAATCGGGGAAATGCGACTTTCTTCATGTTGTAGCGACTTAAATACTCTCCTCGTCCGAACCGTCAGTCTTCTCGACGTTTCTCCTCCCCCTCCACCACCGCCAAGAAGAAACTATTTCCATATTTCCCCCTCCACGTCTTCCACTATCTAGGTGTTAAGTGTCGCATTATTTATTATTATCATTTTTTTTTTCCTGGAAGGTGGAATTTTAAGAAGAAAAAAAAAAAACAAAAAGGAACCAGAGAGAGATGGAGAGAGAGAGAGAGAGAGAGAGAAGAGAGAGAGAGGAGAGAGAGAGAGAGAGAGAGGAGAGAGAGAGATGAGAGAGAGAGAGAGAGAGAGAGAGAGAGCGAGAGAGGAGAGAGAGATAGAGAGAGAGAAAGTGAGAGAAGAGAGAGAGTCGCTGATAGAGATCTCGGAGAGAGCAGAGCTCGAAGAGCTAGATCTAGAAGAGAGGGATAGAGATCATCGAGATAGCTCAGACTGCTAAGCTCTAGTCCTCTCTCGCTCTTAAGACAGTATCTCGAAGATCAGAGATCTCGCTCTGAGCCTGAGCCAAGACCAGATGAGAGAAAGGGAGATAGAGATAGAGACAGAGAGAGTGGATAGAGAGAGAGAGAGAGAGATCGAGAGAAGACGGGAGAGATAGCGAGAGAGAAGATCGAGCAGTTTTATCGAGTGATCTGTCAAAATCGTTCTGAAGTTTTAAAAGGTTTCGGTACAAAATCCCGTTTGTGTTCGAGATGCATTTTCCTTTCCGGTCTGTTTAGATTTACCTTGTCAAACCATAAAAGACCTATTAGCGATCGCGTAATTGCCGAAAAATCTGCCGGACCGCTTTTAAAACTTAAAAAAAAAAAATCTATCTTTTTTTCTTTTTTAAATCGAACTAATACAAAATCCTGTTGGGCTTCGATGGTCAGCGATTCCCCCCCCCAAAAAAAGCAGGACATGTTCGCGCGCCAATAAGCCGCTTCGAGTGCTCCCCCTCCTTTCGTTTTAGCAGTTTTCGCAAAATGCACGTGGTTCTTCTACTTCTGTTTGTTTACTTCGCGATATAAATGGACCGAAAGAATTATTATTTCCCAGCGACATTCGGCCGAAGTCGCTGTGTGTAGACGTGGCTGTGCTGTCACGCAGAAGCACCAGGCCAGCCTTTACTGTCCGTGACTGAGGGATTTTGATTGTGGACATCAAACAGTGCGTCAGGGATTTAAAAACAGACTTTCTAATAAACGCGCCTATATGCGGTGATAGATCGCTCTCTGTGCGCAGTAGCGGACAGATCTCGGCTCATTCTACGAGTTCGATCGCCAATTCATCAACAGGTGCCCCGCTTGCGCATGGTTGACGGAGGTACATTTTGCGTGTCTTTGTATGGATTCCACACAACTTTGCCGGCTAGAATACCCGACGAAAACGTCGAATTCAATCAGTATTTTGCTTTAGCGAAATAGAGAGATGAATGTTTGTCAGCGTTTTAAAAAACAAAATTAAAGAGAAAAAAAATATTAGCAAGGCATCTACAAGTCCAAACGCAAGCAATACACTATAAATCTCCATAGGTCTAGACGTTCCAAGACCGGCCAACGGCTCTATTGATGGGTGTAGCCATTTATTTTCTAAAACAAACGATCTAAGACACATCTGGACAATCAGTTCCTAAAAAAAAAAAAACGCACAGCAGAAATACTGCTAATCGGTTCCATGACCATGATGACCTTTCTTGCCAACCTGTAAGATGTCTACGACTATATGAACGCTAGAAACGTCATCTCTTCTAGGCCGACGATGCACGCACTGAGGACATGGAAAAGAAGGTGATCTAGCTTTTATACGAGTAGTTCTGAGACTGATCTAGCCTCGAGCATTCTTACTTTTACGATGATGCTCACCGTATTTCTCCCAGTTTCATGGAGCATAAGGACAGACCCAATGTTTCAGGAAATTTCTTAAAAGCGAACGCTATTTACACCTTTCTCTTTCCTGCAGAGAACCAAGATCTTAAACCGATTTGAGCAGACAGAAGAAACTATTACGAAAAACCTGGTAACATTTGGCTGAAGGAAAGATTGGACAAAATTCTCGAATTTGCAACCAGCATTTTATGAGAGCCACGAGAGAAAAAGATGTGGTTTGCTATCGAGGATCCGTTGATCTAAATGATGTCTTGCTGAGCAAAGTTTGCAACTCGGTTTCAATTCTCTACACATGAAACGGTTTTATTTACGACCAAACAATAAAATTTCGGTCGGTTTCTAAATGCTGCAAAAAAAACTCCCATCAAAATGAGTTATTGCATCCGTGTTAATTTTATTTTTTATAGCTGGTAGGTAAAGAAGATTAGTCATTGCTCAGACCCGTCAGCATTGTTCCCAAACAGTAAATTTGTTGACAGGAGATCAATAAAAAGAGGATTTTAGCATAATTTTCTTCTATCTGTATAGATATCAATTTTCATAACAAAGTAGCATTGATTTAGTTGTGTATCACTCTTGGTAAGGTTGCATTCTTCTCGTGGGCATGAATAAGTATTAATGTGATCCATACGGTGCCTGTATTTAAAAGAAACGAATAAAAATTACAATGGAACAGAAACAACACGATAATCTGTTCAGGTTTCCCTTCATGTTGATAATCATATGGAAAAAATAAGGAAGCAAAATACGTAGATTTTATGATTTGCGTTGCCAGTAACGCACCCAGTCGTCATCGATGAGGACGTTTCTTCTGTCGAGATTGAGTGGAATTAACAATGATTTATCCCCCCCAAAGTACAAAAGTAGGAAGGAAAAATAAGCGCATTTTCTAAACGTATTTGTTTAAAATGTCGGAACAGAGGTGAATGGATAAAAGGTTTAAAAAACATCTGGTTGCATTAAATCTTTGTCGTTTTTTATTTGTTCGTTTATGTTTAGAGCACCCTTCCCCCTTCACAGGCGAATGCAAAGAACTATCAAAGTTTACTCGAGCATTAGCGTCGCGCACCTAGCGGCTTCGAGTGGAAATACCCGCCAAACCTTTCAAACCTTTTTTTTTTCCTTTTTCAAAATATACCGGAAAATGAAAAAAAAAAAGACTATTGTCGTAAGTGCTATACTTAGCTAAGAAAAAAGCCCACCAATAATATTACATTTAGTTGCTATGGTAACCATTAAAAATGGCAAACAAGTGCAAAAAAGGGGGGGAGAGTAAAGGGGACTTAACCAGGCCAAAATTACTCCATTTTGGCTCGTCCTATTTAAATAAAACTTTCTGCATTCGTCTATCAAAGACGCATCTGCGATATAAGCCAACGTGCATTTCTCTTAGGCTGGTACGAAAAGACTTGAGATACTCGCAAAAGAGCCACTACCACTCCGGGCTGCTTCCACCAGGTGTCGCTGCGAAGCATTGGAAAACGGAGGAAAGGTCAAAAAAGGAAATCAGAAAATGGATTTGTAAAGAAATAAACATGAAAAACTACTGTAACATAATTCATACAACACCATATGAATCTAAAACTCTCCAGCATCATAGAATTTTCTTTCCTTTTCAATATTTTCATCTTCTCCAATTTTTTTTAGGGAGGGGGGGAGTCCCCTAATGACCTTCCGGCGAGTTTCCAATGACTTTGTTTTCTTGCGGCCCTCATTGGATAACCGCTTTCCCCTTTTTCGTGTCTGAAACGGTTCTGCGTCGAACCGCGCCCACGTGTTGCCGATTCGCTGGCTTAAACCGACCACGGTGACCCCATAAGCAGTACTTCAGCAAGAGAGAAACAAGCACTTCGGCGCCGTTTCTGATAAATCCTACTCTTCAGAGAAACCCCGACGAGGTCAGAGCCGATATCGCAACGAACACTGGAGGAGGAGGAGGGAGACTTGAAACGGAAATACGGAAATACGGGCACAAAACAGCCATTGTGATGAGCGTCGGGGTCACGTGGTGCAAGGAAAGCGAAACGTTTTGGGTAAAATAACAGATTGTCAAAGAATTTTTGCAGAAATAAGTTCTAGGGTGGTTGAGGCATCAAAATAATGCAAACATTCCCCCCCCCCAAATTTTACGAGTTTTCAGTAAAATTTGAGGATGTTTTCGTCTTAATTATATTTATGTCCATTGAGTTCGTTATTATTATTATTATTATTATTATTATTATTATTATTATTATTATTATTATTATTATTATTATTATTATTATTATTATTATTATTTGTAGTAGTAGTAGTAAAAATTTATCACAAAATAGCTATAAATTTATTAGAATTATGATGACTTTTAATGAAAAAAGACTCGCGAATTACATACTCCTTGAGCCGCTGTTCTTCCACCAGGTGTCGTCCATACAAAGGTAGATAACATTACAAATAATTTTTGCATATACTGTAACACAGAGTCTTGCCCGTGTACTTTTGAAAACTCAAATAAATATACCTGGTTAAAATTCACACAACTGTGGTGTGATTCTACACGGCTTCGACTGGGTGGGCAAGTGACCCGAAGGCAGCCGGGTCTATCCTTTATTTCAGCCGATGCCGTTTTAAAAGGTCGTTCTGAGTTCTGGAGCAGCGACAACAACAAAATGCCAAAGATGTGGACATTTCTCGTGGATCAGATGCGGCGAATATTACCGTGAATTTCACCGAAGCGAACGTTTACTGCAGTGACACATCGACCTGGACGACCTTCGATCCAGCCACCACGACGAAAACGTCTCCCTGCTTACTACGTTGGCGCTGAGATTCTTTGGCAGGCATTACCCATTACCCTGAAAAACATAAATTAGGCAAAGAACGGAGGTGGCTCCAGCGCCCGGTTGAGAAGGAATGGAGGCAAGAGTTTAAAGGTATTGGCTGCAACCTGGCATGGTGGACATTTAAAATTACATCAACAAAGCATAGTAAAATTTGATGCCCACGTTCTTCGGAAGGATAACGCTGTGCCATACCCCTCGTGTGACTACAGTATAAGAGAAAATTAGTGGCATTCAGGTTCCCTAGAAACTGTAAAGCTCTGGTATGAATTCGCTCGGGAAACCTGCTGAAGCATCTAGAAACTACTTGGGTAAACGGATGGATATCTCGGCATCAGTGTGTCTCTGTCATGATCGCGGTGCGCACTGGCTACCGGCTCATATAGCCGAACATATTCCATGACCACATTTGAAATACGTAAATTTCGGCCAAACAGATTAATTTTGGAGGGCTTCCGCCGGCCCACAAATCAACGTGGCATGGTTCTGTTCACAGAGGTCATGTCCTCCGCAATATAGGCCACAAATAACGAGCTTCGCTTTCACGAAGCAGACTAAGCATTTACCCGCTTCTTCGACACCTGCCATCGAATGGCTCCCAAAAACATGCAAAGACAAACGAGAAACCAGTCATGGCCGAGATCGAACGACGCGCGCATCGGCCAGGAATTTTTTTTTTTTTTTTAAAGAAATTAAATTAAATTCCATGTTCTGGAGCCTTAATATTTCGAATATTTCGGAAAAATAATTTCTTCTTTTTTTTTTTTGAATACCATTATTGTGTCATCTTAGGTTGACAGCGGTCGAGTCGTCGAGAAACAATTGTTCTGCTTCTAATTGGGGGAGGAGGGGAAAATAAACATAAATTTCATAGATTCTTCTTGTTCTCAGCATCGTACGTTTTTCGTCCACTAACGAATCGATAGCTCGCGGGATCCTTCGTTCGCGAGATATTATTAAAATGTTTCAGCGTTATTATTTTCTTTTTTTTTTTTAAAAAAAATAGAAATAGTTTTCATTAATATTTTAGAAAAAAAAATGTAAGTGCTTTCGGTAGTCCAGTGCTCAATCTGCTGAGAATCCGAGTTCGCCCGACCAGCCAGTGGGTTTCTCCTGTGTACTACGTTTTCAATGTACGTCTTCAAGGGTAGCTTCAGCATTAAGCGGGCAAGTGTTAGGCTGGCGATATTCTCAAGCAAATTAGCTTAAAATTTAAAGGAAAAAAAAAAAAAATAGTATGACGAGTTAATTCTCTACTGCTGAGAAAAGTAGAGGGTTATTTTGGACGTTTGCCCAACCATTATCAGTCCGAGGCGAGATTCTTGGTTCAGTTACAACTGACAGGAGGAGGGAATCCTCCCGGACTGATCCTCTAGTGTTTGTTTTTCTTTTTCCGGGTGTAAATCACACGTTCCTCATCCGATATCTTTGCAGGGATTTTGTTTCAAGCTTTAAGAGGTTTGTTTTGAACTTTATAAAATATTTAATACTGAAAAGGTCTGCGCATCTGTTATCTTTATAAAGAAATTTAAACGACATTTCTAGTGATGCAAAAATGGTAACCACCGGCTTAACAGCGCAAACTATTAACTTTTTTTTATTTTTTTAAATCCCAGCTTCCTTATCTTATGTTATTTTACTTGTTTCACGCCCTTGGAAAGCTCGTGTTTCTGAGAAAGGTATCAGGAGCACAGCTGGCGGGGTATGGTGTGGAGGGCTCTCATCAGCCATTCTTTTGTTGTTGCCGTTTTGAACGACGTGTCGTGGCGGCTGTTGTCGGCCGGGATTTAAAAACGATCGGGCGGTTCACTGAACAACGGGCTCCGAAAGCAGAGCACGTGGCAACCACCGCGACCGCTGCAGGTGACCGCAGGTCGGGGGAATGCCTGGAAATCACCTTTCTAACCGCCGTCACCGCTGATATTTTCCTACCGTGGAAGGTGAAAACAGCGCCATTGTCGAGAGTCTCGGTCGAGATGAAGTGCAGCCATCTCGCTTGTTGGTTGGAATCCAAAACGTTAACTTCCAATTCCACACCGCTTCTAATCAAATTATGTTTTTTTTTAAAAATCTGCATTCTAAAATAAATCACCAGCCGCTGAAGCCAGTGGTAGCCTATTAATGCAAAGTTAACTCCGAATTTATGATCTGATGTAGAGCAGCCAACGTATTCGCCACAGTGTAAAGAATTTCTCACAAACTCATTTCTGAAAACTGGATTTCCAATCATATCTATGTCTGCATTCGATTTCCAGCAGATAATTCCTCCGCATTTTTAGTAATTAAATTTCTTGCTGTTGAAATTGAATTATCCACATGAATATTTAGATATTTCAGTTCGATCTCTTTCGCCTTTAAACCTAAATTCAAAACCGTTAAATTAACGTTTGCTGCAAATAGCCAAGGGTTTATTCCGATTCTCATTAGAAACAAATCCACTTCAGGGTGTCGTTGTTGTTGTTGTTGTTTTTATGAATATGTTTTCTGAATTTTACATCGATTCTAAGTTTCAGCCACACGGAGAGTTAACGTAAATTTTGATTTTCGGATAACATCGCCAAATTTTAGTTTTCAGCGACATAAGAGGCATCTATTTTATACCATACACTACGTTTGTATGTTACTTGTTATGATACATTTTCTGCTTTGTTGAACATCTATTAAAACAAAAGAGGATAAAAACCAAGAAAACAAAATGTCCACATAGCCCGACTGAACGACATAATTTATGCTCCATCACATTTGGAGGACAGTGTATTCCCATCCATTGCAGTCAGCGTCATTCTTCCTTCCGCACGTTGCGGATGTACGACACCTAGAGGCTTTTATGTGAAATTAAATTTAGTCATCTTCTGTTGTTGTTGTTTTTTTTACACAAAAGGCCATCTTTATTTTCTAAGGGTTTTCTGTCTTGGCTTTTGGTCTCCGATGAAGAGATTTCTTTTGACGTTAGAGGCAGGAATTTACTGGAAGGGTTTTGGGTGTTCGTGAGTCTGAGTCGGTGCTTGAATTTTGAAGTTGCTGCGATCCATACCCGAGGGTATCGGATATCACGCACCGCTTTGGAAACAAGAGAGTCCGAGGTATTCGATGGAAGAGGCTCAGTAGAAGTTAGGTTTTTTTTTTTAAAAAAAAAAAAAAATATATAACAACAACGTTGCGGTGATGCTAAAGAGAATGGAGTATTTGTATCAAGGTTTCGCTTTGAATATCCGTCTATTTTACATCAACAATACGTAGATCACAAAGCCTGGGGCTGAAGATGGGTGACATCTACGAAACCGCCACTATTAGCATCTCTGGTGCTGGCCGGGTTCCTATGTACACTTAGCGGCGAGACTCCTTTGCTTCACAAGACAAAACTTCGGATTTAACCGTCTCAGGAAAGATAAGTAGAGTTCGTCTGGCACGGAATATACTGACACATTAAACACGTGTTTCTGTCGAGTGATACCGCGAAAGACTGAACCCGGCCCCGGTTATTGGAGCTGGCAGTATTGAGTCTGCTTCCGTTTCCCTGCCAGACTCCCTCCCCCATTACGGTTATGGCTGAAAATACGGTTAGGGCTGAAAATACGGTTAGGGCTGAAAACCTCCTCAGCGACAAGACAAAACACTGCGCTGAGGGATCGGATGGGATGCACTCCATAGCCTGACCGCACAGCGGGTCTAATGTAGACCATGAATTAAGAAAAGGTATTTCCGGATAGGGTTTGATTCCGTGCTCAGATTGGCCTTAAGTTCTAAATTGTTCTTTTTTAAAAAAAAAAAAATTAGTAATCCTGAGTCAACTCGCAAGATTTGTTTGCTAAGGTCCCTTCGGTAACACCGTGTTGGGAAGCATACACCTTGTTACGTTTGGATTAAATCCTAGTACTTCGACAGTCTTCCCCTCCCCATCCACCACCATCGTGCCATTTTCTCCAATCTAATAACAAAAAGTCAGATTACAACCCTATTAATACCTATCATCGTCCTTTTCCCTCCTTCTTTTATTGGTGCAATCAGCGCCAGCGATGTTTACCGTTCACTCTTCCTATATCCGTAGAAATTGTGGAGAAGCAAGGCATAAATGAATCTACAATATTGGAAGCCACCTCCCCACCTGTCTGGCCGGTCACCTGCCCGTAAGCGCTTCCGTTCATTCGTCTATGAACGATCCACTGGCAGCCATGCTGTAGTTTGCGGCATTAACACTTTTACGTAAGCACATGGAAAGAAAAAATAAGAAACCTGTCGGGCTACATACGATTGAAGTATTTAGCGAAAACCATTCTATCCACTATTAGCCTATCACGAGGCTTTGGAGCTGCACGAGCCGTGAAAGCCGGATTTCTGGATCTCACCTGTAGCCGCGCGGTTTCTCAGCTGACATATTTATTAAATGCCACATTATTTTTATTTCTATTTTTTTTTTGGAGAGATGTTTAGATCCGCGCGTGGTTAAAGTGTTTTGTACGAGAGCGTCCTCATCTTATCATTGCGATTATTAGCCGCAGGTCTCTTCCGGCTTGATGGTTCGCGCACCTGACTTGTCGTCGCTTCATAACAGCTCTCCAGACGAACGCAGACTGTTTTCATAGCAACTTGTGATGCCGCGAGAGGCTGATAAACGAGTTATCTCCCCCTCTTTCGGATATAGGCATACCCTGAGTTATGGCTAGTCTTTCGCTGTCTATAGGGATCGCGTCGTGGCGCAGTGGGCTCGTCTATCCCTGTGTCGCGGGTTCGATCCCCGCTGATGTTGGAGGTATGCTGATATTGACTTTGATTTTCGACCAGGAGACGGATGGGCTCCGCTAGGTTGTAAAACTTCTTAGACGCACCTCTCGATGTGCCCCAAAGCCCACGGTTATGGGACGAGTGAAGGTGCTATGTATGTTAAATAAGCTATTCCGTTAGTGAAACTTCGAGCACCGACTACCATTATTCTCGACATCTTTTTTTCATTGTCCCTGCACAGACAGAACCGGATGTTGTTTACCAAATTCACGCTGACAGCCGTGAATCCCTTTAATGAGAAATGTACCGGACTATTTGGATGAGCTGTTTCCGTGGAGGTAGATTGGAAGATGGGAACAAGTTGAATACTCACCGTCATGTTTTTTCCCCAAGTTGGGCGTGTTAAAATAACCAACTAACATGTACGCCCCCTGATCAGCAGCTTCCATTCACGAACTCCAGCAGAAAATTTCTAATGCTTCGAAAACCGTGGTCGGCTCTACAGTCAGGTTCGACAATAACCTGCGCGGATGCCAGTGGTGGACAATTCGGGCAGCTACCGTAGTGTATGCCGCGTTTGAGATGTCTCAAGTGTGAAGACAAAATTCTGTCGTTTTTTGGTTTGTTTATTGAGCTATAATTTTAATAATTCAAGAGCCTTAGAATGAAACTTAACCGCAGGGTAGACGGCATAAGTCTATCCTTTAAACGGCGCTAGAATGAATTTCCTTCGTCAAATAGAACAAAAGTTGCAAAAACTTTTAATGAGTTTTCAAATCATCCCGAACCGTGGTTAAAACTTCTACTAGAATCCGCCCTGACAACTGAGGTAGGATGTCGCGGCTTCATCTCTAGCTCCGCTCTAATGTACCTGTCAGGGTCGGGCCTATAGTTGCCGATGTAGGGATTCAATTTACAAGCCTCAACCAACAGATGTGATGCAATCTACTATATCGGATCTGTGACGAGATATTATCCTATATCCCGTGGAATGAATACTCCAGTGGATCAAGACTCTTAAAGCAGCTGCAAAGATTACAAGAGCTTTCTCCGCATGGCGCCTCCCTCCGACGTCTCCCTCTCTCTCGTGGGAATTGACTTTTCCCGGTGACGTCATGACGCTGCTGGGAGACCCTGACTGAGCGCTACCGCTGCAAAACCCCGAAATCGTACTGAACCCAGGCGTCTTCGGGTGAGGATGAGCTCATCCGAGGCACAAGCTGTTCACTTGGGCAGCAAGCGTATGTATCATAAGGAGGTGTTTCATTCTCTTTCGGCTCTGTTTGCCCAGCTGTCGCACTAGTGCACTTTCTCCGCACCTGACAGGGAGGAAGAAGAAGAAAAAAAGAAAATCCCTTAAAAGTACTGGAGTAAAACAGCTCGCATCGCGGAGAAAGGGGAGAACCCCCACCCCACCCCCAAAGCCACGCGAGCGAGGCAAACTAATGAGACATGATTATTTTTAAGCACGGGAGCCGCAGCCGGCAGACATCCACAGGCCGCTCTTATCGCCGCTGAGCTAATCCTCTGCCCGTGCAAAAGAATATGACAGTCAATATTGGTTGTCTTCACTGATCAACACCCAACTAAATATTGCTTTCCGGGATCTTAGCACCCATTAATCCGGCATTACTCCTGACCTTCAAAAGCCTGTCAGAATTAATGCGAGTCGTAATGGCAAGCAATGCGCTGTCGCCACCCAAGGGGCTGGGAGGGGAACTGAATGTTTTTCGACAACGTTTTATTGCTATATTTCACATCGAAATCACATTACCGAATGGCTGTCAGCCGGGCTGTTTGGAGTTAATAGGCGGCAGGTTAGAGCATCAGCTGGGCGACCAGACTGCGGCTGAAGACTCTTAAAGTCATGTAACGCGCCGGAAGTATCCAGGCTTATCGTCCGTAAGTAATTGTTCATTTCATATGGGGATTTCTGTAAAGTAACGATCTAAGCGCCGTAAACCGAAACAACTCGGGTCATTATCATTATTTATTTATTTTATTTATTTTTATGAGCATTAGAAATACAATTCATTGGCGAACGATTCGACGGAAAACAAAGCCGCAGGTGCTTTACTGAGATTACCTTCATAATAACCTGTAACGACATCTAACACGTGGAACACGGCCGGGGAGCGGTTGGGTCTTCCCGGAAGTAACCGTAGTTTCCCTTACATTCAGCGGCACGGCACACTAAGCTGTGAATTGGCGTCTAGGAAAGGAAATAAAATCAACCTCGAGTAGGGGCCACCAACAACTGGAAAATTCCCCCATATATAATAATAATAATAATAATAATAATAATAATTAATAATAATAATAATAATAAGCGCGTGAATGTTCGTATGAATCAGTGATAGCAGACAATAAGCGCCAACTGGCTATTTTGGCAGGAGTTTATACGAATTAAGTTTGGCGAAACGCAGACAGGGAGCCTGGCCGACCGAAATGCGCTAATTTCCTCAAAATTACGAAATCTTCTCGGGTCCCAGGCACGAAAGGAAGGAGTGGAAGACCAGGGTAGCTTTCACCAGAACACACCCCCCCCATCCTCCCGCTAACCAGAGCCGAGGAAGTCGTGCTACCGACGCGGTGGACCTGTAACTATCGTTCTGTGACATTGCGTGTTAAAGGACGGAATGCTTTAATTATACGTGTACCATTTGCTCTCCATTCAGTTGTTCGGTTCCAAAGACAAAGGAAACGAATAATTTCGATAAATTACGGCAGAACTAGCCACATTCTTTTCTGTTTATTTCAGCACAGGGATGGTAATTTGCAATAAACGAGTTCTGTAAAGCAAGAAGTAAAGACGGCTGATCATTTGCGGTTTGACTCCTTGGACCCTACACAATGGTCTTGTTGGCAGACTGAGGGGAGGCAACAGCTCTAGGTTTTCAGCTTTATGCAACCCAGATGAAGCTTATTCACCTTTGTCAGCTGTACGTGCTTCTGGAAGCTGGAACTTGTTGATTTCTGTCTGGTCAACTGTACGTGCTTCTGGAAGCTGGAACTTGTTGATTTCTGTCTGGTCAACTGTACGTGCTTCTGGAAGCTGGAACTTGTTGATTTCTGTCTGGTCAGCTGTACGTGATTCTGGAAGCTGGAACTTGTTGATTTCTGTCTGGTCAGCTGTACGTGATTCTGAAAGCTGGAACTTGTTGATTTCTGTCTGGTCAACTGTACGTGCTTCTGAAAGCTGGAACTTGTTCACCTCTGTCTGGTCAGCTGTACGTGATTCTGAAAATGGAATCACAGTTAGGCTGACTCAGTCTCAAAATCAGACAATAGCCAATGACTATTTATACTTCCAGCGGACCTGGTTATCCAAATGTCTCTCACTGATCTACTTTTCATTTGTCCACGATGTAGATGCAGAAAAAAAAAAAAATCTGACTCACTGAAGCTACAGGGAGAGTTCCAGCTTAAGCTGAGACAACTGGAAAAGTCATTATCACAGGCTTTAAATGACGCAAATAGTATTAAAAAAATATTGGACAATAATAGTATTATCAGCCGTTTAGAGACATTCAGCAATGAGACTTCTGAAGTTGCTCAGTAGGTCGAGGAGAGGGATGCTGTAATGGCTGAAGTGGAAACAAGTATGAGCCACTGGCGATGTCACGCAGTGGCATTTACTTTACACCGGAGGCTGGCAGCAGGCACACTTACTGAATCAATACTCCCCGCACTTGTTCCTGTGCGTGTTTTTCATTGAGTTTTGAACCACAAGACCCATCTGACTGGAGCGAAGGAATGACTGGGGATAGAATTCTGGGTGTTGGTACCTGGTACTGAGACTCTTGCTGTGTCAGAATCGTTTGCTTTATCATTCGAGGGAGGCGGAGGAGCTGCTCTCCGTGCTAAGAAAAACATATTTTAACAAGTTAACACTTGTGTCTTTAAAAATCAATTTGTGAAAGCGTCTCATTTCCTATTTGGTCTTTGTGGTGTACTTAAGAATTTGTCTTTTTAAAGTTATGCTCTTATATTATATAAAAGTATTAAATTAAAATGATAAATATACTTCTCTCGAGAAAATAAGCAACAGTCGTTACCATTCCTGCAGTTGTTTCCGTGGATTTACGTTCGTGCTCTGGTTAAGAAGAACCTATATATTGGAAAACGAAATCCAAACATATATTGAACTTTTAATATGTAACTTTACAGTCATCTTCATTGGATCTGATCGATTTTGTGGACTCGTGCCTATATCACTTCCCCCACATAAACCGCTTACATCCTACCGGATGATCCGTTTCCATTTTGTCTTTGAACTGGCCACGCATGTGGTGTGAGTCAGTTTCGGTCTCGGTGGGGGGTGTTTGTCTTGGTTTGAACTTAAGGTGCGGGCCCCACCCAGCCAAGGATTGGAATTCTTCTCGCGCTTTTCTTTCGTCTCACTTGAGTGGGGTTTCTTCGAGTTTCTCGGTTTACGACGTCTCCTCTCTGTTGCAGCGGCTTCCCGTCTAGGAATCGACGCCATTATTGGTGTGTTTGTGTGTGTGTGGGAGAACCTGGTAGGCTTTCCCTCTGTAAGCATGACGAAATTGGTCGTAATCGTTGGCAAATCTGTGAGCAGTTAATTAATTTACTTTAACACGGCCAGATAAAGCTGAATTTCACACACACAAAAGTGGAGGAAATCAGTTAATCTACTCTTGTAATGCGAGCTAGCAGTTTCTTGACTTAAACAGAAAGGCATCTCTCGCGACGTCAAGATTAATCAATGTTAGTGGGATTGAAAAGTATATAATGGATACTTTCTCCCGGTTTCTATGAGCGGTCTCAGCCACTCTATTAGACTCGGATGGACAGGCCTCCAACAGAATTAATTATCTTAACTAATAAAATATTTACATGGAACGTTTTCGCTGCAAACCATGTCAGGATAAATTTGCCTTAATGCTGCAGAGTCTGAAATAAATGACAAATATCAAAGACTTCTGGGATTACCTTTATTAGCACCTCGCATACTTGACAATTATTTTCATTTCTCAGTCTTTCTGGCGCCGGAGCGAATAAAGTCGACAGTGAGATCTCATCATGCGACTGAAGACTTCTTTCACTGATATACCGCCATTACCATCGTTTAATCAGCATCCAGACAGGTAAATACGCTACATGCGACTTTTAATATTCTAATCTGTACATATTTAACAAGTTAAACAATTTCTTTTCCTTCGAGCAGAAGTAGGTAATGAAACATCGGATTTTATTACATGATTATGAAAGCAAAATTCAAAGATAATCACAATAACCTGCGTAGTAATTTGGTGTCTCTCAGAAATAAATGTATATAACCAAAATTTGCATATTTATAGATGTTATTACGCAAATAGTTGACGATTAGATAGGCGGGTTGCCATTGCGCTCTGTCACGTTACCTAAGACAAGGGGGATCCAGCGATAGCCCTCCGTTTACCCAAAGAATCATTACAGTACGTGCCGAGTCGTCGACAGATTGCCAAATGGTGTCATTTCTTGTAAATCTGAGGACAGTATCTTACGCGAAGTTATTGCGCAAAGCAATTTGGAAGGCCTTCAGCAGTGTCACCATGACAAGAACACGCCGCCGTTGCTCGCCACGGTCCACACTCTACCCCGAGAATTCTCTTGCTGACATCACTTCCCAAAAACAGAACTACGGTCGTAAAGGACAGCGCCAGCGCCATCTCTGGCGACGAGAACGCGCAGCAGACACGAAAGCCCCTCTGTCCAAAATGAATCAAATCCTTCGAATGATATGATCGGACGGGGGGGGGCTTTTCTGGCAAGACCGTCAATCGGAGTTTTGGAGGCGCGTGGTCTTCTGCAGAATTGCCCATTGTGTCTGGAGGTCTCGTCATCTCATCGGCTGGCCAGGTGTAGAAATGGGAGAGTCACGGAAACGGGTCGCAGTCTGTCCGAGAGAGAGAGTAAATAGGAAAATCAGAACTGGTGTTAAACATTTCGATTCCGCCGGATGTGTCACCATTTTAAAGACACAAGGCATAGGTGAGATTTCCTGCCTCTGTCCTTCAGGAGGACGATCGCTACATTCCACAGCTCTCGCGTGGCCGCGGTCTATGGGAGGAATCTTGGCATTTTAACTCTTTTTTCCTCCTGGTGCCCCGAAGCGCTGACGTGTATCCGACCGTGCACTTGTGAAACATCTTTATCTGGGTCATCAAAAAAGGCAAAAAAAGAACAAGCCATTCAGTGTCCGCTAATACGGTCGAATTAAAGAGAGTTGTCACGCGAACATGGGGAAAGCTGGGCCAGACCCTGGTACAAAAATCTGGTTTGTTCAACGTTAAAAAATAGCGGATCTTCGTGGATGCTTAGGGTGGCTCGACACAGCACCAGCACGAATTAATCTCTCCCCGTTTATTGCCTTTATATGCTTTTATTCGTAACAAATTAACATTGCAATAATAACATCGAAAAATCACCGGCACACGGACATCTTTTATCGTTTCGCAAACAGCAGGAAAGCTACTCCGGTCTTCAGGCGCAGAGAGGAACCATTGGCAGGCGCTGATGTAAATGATTCCAATACGAAGGTTTCCCCATAAACGTTACCACGTCTACATGGCTTCAAGGAGGAAAGTTTACTCATCCCGGTGGAAAATGTCGCGTTTAATGCTATTTACCCCACCACCCCCCCCTGAAGGGGCGTTTTAGTTTCCATGTCGATACTAGAGTCCGCCGCTCGACGAGATGTCGCTACTGGCTGCGCCGAGGAAAGTTCAAAGATTGAAAGTCTCTTCTGCAAATGGCGTGGGCTGTGCGGATCCGTTATTCCTTTCAGACCACGTGACTGCGCCGCGATTCGAAGCGGCGGCTAGGACGGTAGCAAACACGGGATGCCGGGTAAATCACACCCCCCCACAACAAATACGCCGTTCGTGTACTCTTAACGTCGACGGAGG
>JACATO010000735.1:0-25214 GCA_018389105.1 Nautilus pompilius | reverse complement strand
GGTTCACATAAAGCCGTTTTGTAATTGAAAACTGTCCGCCCTTAAACGAAGAATGAAGGGAAAATAATAAAGACGGGTGTTTTGATTGTGTTTCTTATGGGTAATGTTCGTGGAATGTATTCCTATAATAATAATAAATGTGATTTAACACGATCTGCTGAACTCCTCTCCTAGTGACAACCCTTTCCAGGCTATAGTTACCTGGCAACAGCACAGGTAAATCAGTGTTTGTTTTTTTTCCAGATATCTATGTTCCCTCGTAAGACAGAGATCCTACCAGAAAAAGGATTGAGCTTTTAAAAAAATATATCTAAAAATTAGAATGATTCTGTAAATGTTCATTATTCAGAAATATTAAAGACACGCTACAGCACGGAAGCCACGTAATCTCGACAGCAACAAATTGAAGGGAAACATTTCAGCAAACCAACAAATAAAAATCTTTAATACATTTGATTAGCACGTTCTTCCGGCTCTTGACTTAATGAGTTGCTTCCCTTGGCTAAACGTTGGTATGAGCCGGAATAGCCGTCTTCTCGGCTTTTCTGGCCTCGAAGAAAGTATCTTGTCGGTCTGACCTCTGTAAAGTTGGGACCGTCCGGAAGAGTATCCGGTTGTTGCGCCCGGAAGCCCGTCGGAAGAAATGCATGACGGGCTATTCCGTCCAACCGAAAGAGTATCCGGTTGTTGCGCCCGGAAGCCCATCGGAAGAAATGCATGACGGGCTATTCCGTCCAACCGAAAGAGTATCCGGTTGTTGCACCCGGAAGCCCGTCGGAAGAAATGCATGACGGGCTATTCCGTCCAACTGAAAGAGTATCCGGTTGTTGCGCCCGGAAGCCCGTCGGAAGAAATGCATGACGGGCTATTCCGTCCAACCGAAAGAGTATCCGGTTGTTGCGCCCGGAAGCCCATCGGAAGAAATGCATGACGGGCTATTCCGTCCAACCGAAAGAGTATCCGGTTGTTGCGCCCGGAAGCCCGTCGGAAGAAATGCATGACGGGCTATTCCGTCCAACCGAAAGAGTATCCGGTTGTTGCGCCCGGAAGCCCGTCGGAAGAAATGCATGACGGGCTATTCCGTCCAACCGAAAGAGTATCCGGTTGTTGCGCCCGGAAGCCCGTCGGAAGAAATGCATGACGGGATATTCGGTCTAACATGGCTGAACAGTTGGAATTTTGAAGTTTTCCAATTTTCAAACCCATGCTTCCTCTCCGTCTGACGGCCGTTTAATTGTTCGTAGAAATCGAAACTTTGGAAAGATGACAAAGGAAGGAGCAGATGGTGTATTCTTTGGTACAGTGATTATAGAAATTAACATATTTATCTATGAAGGAGACCTAAGGATTCCTAGAGAGCTCCATCGGTCCAAAGGCAGTAACATTATTGTACTTCAAAAAAGTGTTTTTAGTGAAGAGATTATTAGATCAGTATGGATTTTTTCGAGACTAATTTTTCGGATCGTACACGACAAAAGATTCTAAGCATAAGATATACAATAAACATTTCCATTCAGACATTATGAATAATCAGTGCATGCTAGCAGGCAGCCGAGGCGAATGAATACGAAGTAGACAAAAATGTGTAGTACTTTTGTTTGTGAAATGAGACTGTAATTAAGTTCTAAAACTTCCCGCTTCCAGTCGTAAATACGAATCAAAACAAAGACAGTTAACGCTAATAGTCCTTCTATGTTTCCACCCCGCAGATGTAAAAGATGCTGACGTGATTACTAACAAAGGTCTACCTCAAATTTAATTAACCAGACGACGAAGCTACTATGAATCTAAGGCTTATAATAAAAAATCTGCTTGTTGGTCTTAAGAGGGCAATCTGAAAATTAACAAAACCAGAGTCTGGTGTTTCTAAGTGAAAATATAAACTGTAGGAGTTCGCCTGTCTTCTCACCTGTTGCATACACCTGCTTCTCTCACTCTTTTATGTTCCTTGGTGCATTCAATGAAAGTAACCTGTTATTTACCTTCTATCACGATCTTACTGTTAATTTTGCGTGTAGAAATAATTCACCCACTAAGGGGGGAAGGGAAATAATAAAATTTATTAGAAAAAATGTCTTTTTTTTTTGATTTTGTGAAAAATGTCGCCTCTCAAACTCAAAAGTTATTTCAGTAGCGTATATTTTTTTACAGAAATTCATAAGTAATAAGCAAAACATTAATTTGAAATAGTTATGCTAAACGTAACAGACATCTTGCCCAACATTAGTGTCAACCTAAAGAGAAAAAAAGCAGTCATACAAATTTAATTTTTTCCAAATGCCAAGCCAATAAATCTTGGAGACGTCAGGTGAATACAGAAGGAACCTCTGACTCGTTTGTCCGACTTAACTCCTTCGCCTGCTACGTATTTACATCAATATTTAATTCGCCGTCATTAGATCGATTCCAACCTGATGATCCATGAATATTTTATGAACGTTAATATGGCCCAATTTATCCGAACTGCCGAGGTGGTGAGGCGGGATTCCTCGATAGATAATGGTTTCCCAGCGCCAAGGTTTAGCGGGATCCCAAGCCAAACGTTTATAGTGTTAGTTGTATGAGAAACTTTATAATTTCCTTAACCCAACCCTGGTGAGAAAGCACGGTGCCACTGTTGCTCGCTAGAAGGCGCTGCCAGTCTTGTGCCGCCCGGACCTTCCACCTGCTAGAAGACTTAGTTGGGTAGTATTGTGGTCATTGCAATGATATTACGTTACACAACAAACCAACAGAGGCTGACAGGTGCGCGCTCTACGGTGTCAGCGGCAGTAGACGTAGTTAGGACAAAACTCCTGTCTTTGAGAGACAAAGAATCTTGGTCATTCAACGCAGGCATGACTCCGTAATTTTGCATTTAGAATCCGTACATATTCTTGCAGGAATTATTACAGCATCTACTCCAAATCGATATCGAGGTGTGACCGTATGGTTGAGTGGGAAAGAATACCTCCCTCGCGTGGAGACGAAGATCAGTCGAACCCCCCCTTTGATCGATACGTTGATCTAGGATTTGGATCTTGTCTCGACGTTTAGAGTAGTAGGACTAATTATAAAAAAAAATTACTCGTCCGAGGTCAGAGTTCGGCCCTTAAGTGAGATCTAATGTCCCAACTTAACCTTAGATTTCAGGGGAAACCCGAGACCTCTGAGGGAATGAAAGGGACGATACTTTTGACAATCGTCTCTGAAACCGAACACCGTAAATACCTGAACAGGTACCAATCATAACATAGAAACCTATTTTGGGGGGAATGAGAATACAGCAAATGAACATGCGCCATTATTATATGTCAGGGTGGTCGAACATACGGCCTTCAGTACCTTAAAATTGGCCCGCGAGGTCATACTAAATTTTTACACATTATAACAAAATTATATTTATATGAATTATTTTCACATATATAGTAATTAATTTCCGTTAATTTTGAAGGTTTTTCGCAAACATTTTTCGTATTCATAAATCTCATTTTAATTTGAATTAGTATCAGTTTTCGTGTCATGGCGTCTAATGTATCAAAAAAGCGAAAAATTGACTCTGAACATCGTAAGTTTAATGCAGACTGGACATATAAATATTTATGCATCGAGGAAAATGGTATTATTAAATGCCTTGATTGTCATCAAACTATCAGCTGCTCGAAAGAATATAATGTGAGTCGTCATTATAAAACGCATGCTAAAAAATATGACAATGTAGGAAAAAAAAGCTGCTAGACTGGTGCTTGTGCAACAATTAACTGATAAACTTACAGCACAGAAGAATATTTTTAAGAATTTGAAAATCATAACTCCTACTGCTAGTGCTCAGTATTTGGATGCCTCCTATCGTGTATCTTTATTATTGGCTAAAAGGGGTAAATCCTTTCGTACAGCAGAGATTGTTAAAGAATGTGCTATAGAAATGGCAAAATCACTTGGAGAAATGGAAGTTGCTGATAAATTTAAAAACGTTTCTCTATCACACCAGACTGTTTCTACCAGAGTTCAAGATATTGACTTACAACTGGAAAAAACTCTGAAAGACAAAATAGCTAATTGTGCATATTGGTCAGCTGCTCTTGATGAAAGTACAGACAACTGTGACATATGTCAACTATCTATTTTTATTAAAATTATTGAATACAATTTTAATGTGACAACTGAACTCTTGGATCTGAAATCAATGTCTGGAAGAACTACAGGAAAAGATATATTTGAATCATTTGACATGGTAGTTGGAAATTTTATAAATGAAGATTTTAAATATGGAAAACTTTCTTCTGTCTGTACTGATGGAGCACCTGCTATGTGTGGCCAGAAAACTGGATTTGTGTGGTGAGCTGAGAAAAAACAATATCTTAGTTCCAGTACACCACTGTATAATTCATCAAGAAGCTCTTTGTGCCAAGTCTGCCAGACTGCATCCTGTAATGAAGTCTATCACTAAAATGGTTAATTTTATTCGTGGTGGTGCTCAAGCTTTAACTCACAGAAAATTCAGAAATTTCTTAGAAGAGGTAAATGCTGCTTATCCAGATTTGTCACTTTTCTGTGATGTAAGATGGCTAAGTGCTGGAGATTGTTTGAAGAGGTTCTTTGCATTGAGAAATGAAATTCTTGTTTTCTTTGAAAGTGAAATATCTGCTAACACTACTCAATTTGAGAATGACCTGAAAAATCCAGATTTCATATCTGCATTAGCTGTTTTGACTGACATTACCTCACACCTGAATGTTCTGAACAAACAAATTCAAGGAAGAAATCATGATATCTGTTATCTTGTGGGTAAAATTGATGCATTCAAATTGAAGTTGAACAAACTATTCATTCCACAATTAAAGGAAAACAATTTGACACACTTTCCAAGCTGCAAGGAAGTATTTGCTGATAAAGAAACTGACTTTTCAGATTACGTTTCCATACTTAGTGATATTTCTACTGAATTTGAAAAGAGATTTCAGGACTTCCAAATAATTCAGGATGACCTTAAGATACTGAGCAATCCCTTTACTATAGAAGTGGATAAGGCACCTGCTCAACTGCAGTTGGAATTATGTGAGCTGAAAGAAGATCATTTTCTTCTTTCTCAAAACCTTGACAATCCATTAGAATTTTGGAAACTGGTAAATGCAGAATCATATCCTGAACTAAATAACTTTGCACTTCACATGCTTTCAATGTTTTCTTCAACCTATGTTTGTGAAAGCAGCTTCTCTCTCTATGAACCAAATAAAGTCAAAAGAGAGGAATCAGCTAGATGATGAAACACTAGCTTCATGTGTCAGAGTTGCACTAACTGACTTAGAAATTGATTTTGTAGAATTAGTTAAAACAAAAAAAACTCAAATTTCGCACTAGCCACTGTAGTAAATACATTTTTCTATTAGTATAAGTATTAATAAATATCTTTTCTAATCAAACTTTTTTGGAGAGTGGCCCTTTGCTTATTAGAGTTCGACCACCCTGTTATATGTTATAAAGCATTACTAACTATTACTTTGCAACAAGCATACATTAGAATCAATACATTTCAATATACATGTGTTATTAACTGCTGTAAACTATGCACCATTAATACACTTTATAATAATACAGAGCTGTACATGCAATATGCTAAGCAGTATTTTTTTTTCGGAATTTTTCATACAACTTGATTATTATACATTAAAAATAAATATTTCAATTTACTAAAAAATCTGAATGTAATATAGCAAACAGAATCAATAATGTACTACTGATCGTGATATATTATACTATATCCATTCGGTGCACTCTACTGCACAATTAGATTCTGATACAGATTTATGTAAAGCGCTGTGCTATATTGAATCGACTATCTATATAACGTTTATCCTGATCGTGTACAGAGCTATCACTCTGCCTTTATCGATAATCTCATGAAAAAGCATGTCTTTGGTGTTGACTGGAATCCATTACTAAAAGACTACTTATAACCATTAAAGCAATTCCGGCTAAATCAAGGTCACGGGGTTGTTATCAATTTACTTACTGAGAGAGGGGAAAGACTTGTAGGTTTGTTGCCGATCGACAAACTATTTACCTGGAGCTTTCAACTGGTTTAGGTTCTAAATTAACTAAACGAAAGAGTGGAGAGAGAGAGAGAGAGAGAGAGAGAGGAGAGAGAGAGAGAGAGAGAGAGAGAGAGTAGAGAGCGAGAGAGGAGCGAGAGCGATGACAAATAGCGGAGAGAGAGATATGAGAAGATAAACAGAGGATATTAAGTCAGAGAGAGATATTAAGAGACAGAGATGATGACATGACATTGGTAACAGAGAGAGATATGACGTCAGTAGATAGACACAGACATTTTAAGTCAGCACAGAGAGACAGAGATGACATAACATCAGGACAGAGGGAGATATGACATCAGTAGATAGACAGAGAGATATTAAGTCAGCATAGAGAGAGATATGACGTCAGTATATAGACAGAGAGATATTAAGTCAGCACAGAGAGATATGACGTCAGTAGATAGACAGAGAGATATTAAGTCAGCACAGCGAGAGATGTCATGACATCAGGACAGAGGGAGATATGACGTCAATAGATAGACAGAGAGATATTAAGTCAGCACAGAGAGAGAAAACAAGAAATCTATCAAGAACAGGATAGGGGACATAAAATGAATTTAAGACAGCACAAGACCAGAACAGATAGATGAGGTCAGTAGTCAGGGAGACGTAGTTATTAACAGCACAGAATCAGATCAGCACAGCATCATGACATCAGACATGAGGTATTATGGTGAGTCACTGACACAGACAGATAAGAAATCAGAACAGAAAAAAACATCACAGCAGAAAGACAGAGACATACAAGTCAGCATCAACAGAGAAACATAACATTACCTCAGTAGACAGATATGACAGTCAGTAGATAACAGAGACATATTAAGTCAGCACGAGAGAGAGATGAACATAACATCAGGACTAGGGAATATGAAGTCAGTAGATAGACAGAGAGATATTAAGTCAGCAGAAGAGAGAGATATGACTCAGTATATAGACAGAGATATATTAAGTCAGCACGAGAGATGACATTACATCAGGACAGAAAGAGATATGACGTCAATAGATAGACAGAGACATATTAAGTCAGCACAAAGAAAGATGACATGACATCGGTACAGAGAGAGATATGACGTCAGTTAGATAGACAGAGACATATTAAGTCAGCACAGAGAGAGAGAAGGAGCGAGATAGATGACATGACATCGGTACAGAGGGCGATATGACGTCAATAGATAGACAGAGAGATATTAAGTCAGCACAAAGAGAGATATTAAGTCAGCACAGAGAGAGATGACATGACATCAGTACAGAGGGTGATATGACGTCAATAGATAGACAGGGAGATATTAAGTCAGCACAAAGAGAGATATTAAGTCAGCACAGAGACAGATGACATGACATCGGTACAGAGAGAGATATGACGTCATTTGATAGACAGAGCACAGAGAAAGATGACATGACATCGGTACAGAGAGAGACCTGACGTCAGCACCTATAAGGCAGAGGATGGTGGAAAGGTAGAGAGAAAGAGAGGTGGGGAGATTAAGAGACGCGGAGAATAACCGTCCGTAGCTTTTGTTTAAAAGGGGGAAATATAAATTACAAGACCGGAAGACAGAATCGAGAATTCAGATCCAGAAAATGCTATCATTTCATTTTAATTCTGTATTCTAAGCCATTGCGCGCGCCCTGTACGAAAAGGTGGGAGGAGCCAGGGTCGCTGATTGCTGTAGCCAAATCTGGTGTCACGCTCCAGTTACTCCGTGACGACCTTCCGCTCTCCGACGTCAGATCACCGACGCCAGAACTCGACCGCGCATAAGAGAAGAGCCGATCCTGCTGGCCCCCAGGTCTAATTTTTTTTTTATACCTAAATAATGCTCAGACACCAATGGAGAAGGACAGAATGATCTAACGGACGACAAGCTGGAAATTCTTCCCATCAAGAAATGTCAGGTGTGTACCTGTGCGTCGTGAATCTCGTATCGGCTAAAGTACATTCGAAAAACTGTTCGCCGCACTGCCTCGATTTAACTAATTATTTAAATTATTCCAGAATAAATTAACAGCATCTATTTCCCCCCACTAAGTACAAGCGCACGACCTATTCTAAATATTCCATCGTCTTTTTACATCGTTGCTGCAGTTTAATGTGAAACATCGCACCATTCTTGTTTTATTCGTGATGATTTTGGCCTAATCTTTCTCTTTCTCTCTCCACAAGGTGGCGCTAACGTTTGCCGTTCTCGCTTAACGTGATTACTTCTGTGACAACAAATGAAAACCGAAACTCGTGAAAGAACAAGAAGCAAACAAACAAACACGTATTGTAAAAGGACTTTGCATTGAAGAAGTCCCACCTTCTCAATGTTTTGGTGAGAGTAAGAGAACGAAGGATTCCCGCCCCATTGTCATGTCTTGCACGTTTACAAATTCCCTCCCTTCAGATACAATCTGTAAGTCTTTCGTCTCGAGAAACGCATAATTTTGCGCACTGGTATGTCTAATAGTTGGCACTATTCTGGCTCACAGCGGTTGCATAACTCTCCTCATTTCCGGCAGAGGGCTCCTAATTTCCATGGCCACACGTCTATCTCCAACCCCTCGAGTTTTGCGCCTGGCGGTGAACATGCCCAAGCCTTAACTGGTTCTGAGAAACCTTTCTAAAGAATTCACAGCCTGCCACTAACTACGGGAATCTGATTTCCCAACATGTGACGCGATCTAGAGGAATACCGACTTCTCCATCAGACCTCTACGCCTACTTCGCCGAGCGCTGTACGTCATCGCCATTATAATACAACTCCACAACGGTTCCGTGTTCTCCTGCTGCCAAGCCACGAAGCTCTGCCTGCTTCACATGTCACTGAAGAACAAAACAGACAAACCTGACATCAATTCCCAGTGTAAATCTCACAGCGTCCTATTCACCTTTTAAAGTGGTTATGTTCCTGCGCAGTGGGGCTGGACGAACCAGGACATACGTAGACCCTCAAATCCCTTAAAGGTGCTTAACCAATACGTTTTAAAACGCATCAGCTGTAGAATGATGCAAATGCCAACTTTTACACATCTATTTATACTACTGAAAACAATGCTTACGGATATCCAGCCAAATCGGCAGTCTGAAAAGTGGGTTTGTGTCTGTGAACCCCCCCCAAACTTCGGCCCCTAATTTCGACGGATCACTTTGTTTACCCTTTTCTCGTCTTTTAGAACTTTACATCTTTTTGAGATTCCATCGCAATCCGCGATGTGCTGGGGGGCCTCGATGGCAGCCTCAATTTGGCAGGTCACCGCGCCTGCTTGAGCGTAGAGATGGGCATTTAAATTCTGCTCTAATCCTTTGAAGTTATGTTCGGCCTGTCTGTCTTCCAGTCGAACCGGAGATTTCCAGTAGGTTCCCATCATTCTCTTACCTGCAAGCTTCGCGGAGTTAAGCATCGGGTCTTATCAGCTACATCAAAGCTCGGCACACACACGAGAAATCCAAATGCACCTTTTTGACTCGGTTGCGGCCTCACCCATCGATTCGTGACTTCCGTGAACTCCCCCTGGCGGCAGAAAGATAAGATCCGGCCAGCGGAGCTGCGGGTGAAGCCGAACATGTCGATATCTCGCTCACAGACATGGATGGCGACGTCGCAAAACTCCTGTCTCTCCGACTACCAGATTTAACTCTTTTCTTTCATTAAACGGCGAAGCCGCGAGTGCATCGAACTCCGCCGACACGCGAATCCTCATGCAGCTTTAGGGATCCACAGGCGTTTTTGATGGTCGAGTTACCTCCCCCTGGAACCATTTCCATAGTGACACGTGTCCAGGACAGTCGCGACTTGAGCTTCAGATCTTAAACGATATCTTATCTCTACCGATGATAGATCAAAACAGATATTTAATCTATGCTCCAGTTTGCTGAATTTCGAAATTATGCTTATTTATCTATTTATTTGCTTAGCTGGTAGCTCCCCGGGGTTGACCTCTTTCTTATCATCGAGTTTTATCCTCCTTCGATCCCATTAAGGTAGTGCTCAGCTCGCAGATAGTAAAAGAAAGATACGGTAAATAGAAAAGTGCATCTACGGCAACAGATTATAGAGGATATTTCTAAATGGGAATCATCTGTGGGTTTCGCCATCGTTGAGAAGAATGAATCCAACATCCGGTTTTAAATTACTGAGAGTGCCCCCGGAAGTCTCTGTGTTACAGATAACTGAAAGACGGGGGCTTTCCTTGCTGAGATGCGAAAGCTGATAATTTCCTGTGTTGGGGAGATTTCATCTAATCCTATAAAACCGTCCTGACAGCTATTTCAGCTTATGTCTTGCGCCTACCTGGTGTCCGACACTTTCCTTCTTCCGTCTCCGGTATCTCTCGATCCCTTTCAATAAAACACCCCGATAACTGAGTTAAGGGATAGGCGCCCGGCCATGGTGACCTCAAAGTGACTTTCTGCTGCAGCGGATAAAATATGGCGGAGGAAAACAAGAACAGAACTAAGCGATCGTGGCGGCTGCAGACACTGCGGACAGAAATCTTAACCCTTCAGACCCACACTTCTGAATTTAATTTATAGAAAACCCAATGTTTGGAAATAAATTTTTTTAATAAAGGTATAATAACCGCCTTTGCCCAGGTGGACGCTTTACTCCCCGTGTTAGTCAGAGTTGGCTTTTCGGTGTTACATTCGGGTCTCTTTCAACCACGGACAGATGATGCCAGACGTTTCCAGAGCTCGGTGGCCGACGACCATTCTGTGACCGACCTGGAGCGCTGGAGCCGATCTCGTGTCACCGTTATTTCAGAACGATCGAATTCCGCCGCACACAGTCTAAGAAACCGCTCCGCCCGCCCGGGTGTTAGGGCTAAATGTCGTCGACAGATGTCGCTTCAGTCGGCGCCGGCGTTGGCAAAAAAAAGAGACCAAGAGGAAATGTGGCAGGGTTGGGGATCAGGCGGACTTCCGAGGATCCGTTTCCGTCTGGATCCGGTTAAAGTTGGCGACCTTCCCGCGGCACAGCTCTTTACCTTTCCGCATCAGTTGGTCCTTAACTCTGAGCAGATGGGTTTTTAGCGAGAGTTTTACGGCTTCTTCCAGTCGAGGCTCGGCGTGTATCATCTGTTTACTGCTACCCGAGAGGTCAGCCAACCCGTTACTATGGTAACTTATTTCATCACCGATGCCTGCGCCCTCCATCTTATGCTTCCGGCTCATTTCCGTGGGAGGACTTTAAATGGTGAGGGGTCGAGAGAGAGAGAGAGAGGGAGAGAGAGAGAGAGAGAGAGAGAGAGAGAGAGAGAGAGAGAGAAGAGAGGAGAGCTGGAGAGACAGATGAGAGAGAGCTGGATGGAGAGAGAGAGAGAGGAGATAGATAGAGAGAGAGAGAGAGAGATGCGAGACCATGGAGAGAGAGATGGATGGAGAGAGAGAGATGGAGAGACAGATGGAGAGAGAGATAGAGAGAGAGAGAGAGAGAGATGAGAGACAGATGGAGAAGAGAGAGAGAGAGAAGAGACACAGATGGAGAGAGATGGATGGAGAGAGAGAGAGAAGAGGAGAACAGATGGAGAGAGAGAGAGAGATGGAGAGACAGATGGAGAGAGAGAGAGAGATGCTGGAAGAGCGAGAGAGAGCAGAGAGAGATGGAGAGACAGATGGAGCGAGAGACTGGAGAGAGCGAGATCTATGTCGAGGACAGATGGAGAGAGAGAGAGAGATGGAGAAACAGATGGGAGAGAGAGAGAGATGGAGATAGCGAGAGCGAGAGGAGCGCGAGAGATGGAGAGACCTTGATATCGCATAGAGATGCTGAGATAGAGATGAGATGAGAGAGAGATTTAGCTAGAGATAGAGATATTTAGAGATCTCGAGATCGAGAGAGCTCTCTCGAGCATCGCATATAGCGCGCGAGCTAGCGAGAGCTTAAGAGGAACCAGCTTTATCGAGAGCAGACTCGGTGATCGACGAACCTGAACTTCTAGAATTGTGGTCGCTCATCTTTAGCATGAAATTATGGGTCTTCTAAAGCCGACTGGAAAATGAACGCCTGAATCGCATAATGTTGAAACTTCTTTTCAACAGGATGACTGTGGGTTTTTTACCCATGATTCATTGCCGCTCGGACCTATCAACACGGTTGTAAGGCCATCACGTCATGCTGCATTACCAGCCAACTCGGGCCCAGCCAGGGCTCCTCATCCTTTAGCTCTCTCTCAGAAATCATTTCCTCCGGACCGACGATATTAGTTTTCGTCCCTCGCGTAATAACTCTTCCTGGCTTATGCAACAGAGCCATTTCCCTTCATCACTTTACTTCGTTTACCTCTCATGAATATGCATATTGCCCCCGCTGGGGGGGGGGAGTGAGGGAGGGGGGAAATTAACTCGAAAACATAAATCACTGGTAACGGGAGAAGCGTTGGAGAATTTCCAACCCACCTTAACTCCACCTCGACAGTAACGGAATACGGCTGGTGGCTTCCATCTCGTTTAAAGCTGCTACACGGCTCCGAATGCTATATTCGCCGCATAACAGGCCGTACGTGTTCCGAGTCGACGAGCTATCTGATCCGTAGAGCTGACCAGAATTACCTAGAAATTTATCACCGCTGTGGAAGGAATGGTCCACGACCATGTTCAGATTGCGTATTGGCGTGACGAAGCTGTCCGTCCCCTCTCCGAGTGATGATGATCTTAGTTTATTTCCTCCGTATTATTCTAACCCGTGCGTTCTATTTTTTTTTTTTTTTTTTCCTTCTCCATCGCCTTTTGGTTTTTAAGGAATCGGAATCTGGTTTCGAAATTTTTCCGGATAAAAAAAACAGGTTTATTGAAGCGACTGAATATTTTGAGGTAACGTTTCAATTCGGCTGGGGTGTCAAAGCGACTCCGTCAGCATCAGCAACTTTGAACCCAGTTTGTTCCACTTCTGGTCGACTTTTGCTCAGCTGGGTTGCGAAACAAGCAAAAAGCATCCGAAGCTTCTCAGCAGCTCGTAGCCCCGTTCACCGACAAATCTCCTTCTGGTTAGAAAACAAAAATTACTTGTTAAATCACATTGGCATCCTCTCTCTCTATTACGCCATGTCTCTCTCTGTCTATGACGTTATGTCTCTCTCTGTCTATGACGTTATGTCTCTCTCTGTCTATACGTTATGTCTGTCTCTGTCTATTTACGACCATGTCTCTCTATATATATATTACGCATGTCTCTCTCTGTCTATAACGTTATGTCTCTCTCTGTCTATTAACGCCATTCTCTCTCTCTATTACTACGCCATTCTCTCTCTGTCTATGACGTTATGTCTCTCTCTGTCTATTACACAATGTCTCTCTCTGTCTATAACGTTATGTCTGTCTCTGTCTATTACGCCATGTCTCTCTCTGTCTATACGTTATGTCTCTCTCTGTCTATAACGTTATGTCTCTCTCTGTCTATTACGCCATGTCTCTCTCTGTCTATAACGTTATGTCTCTCTCTGTCTATAACGTTATGTCTCTCTCTGTCTATTACACCATGTCTCTCTCTGTCTATAACGTTATGTCTCTCTCTGTCTATAACGTTATGTCTGTCTCTGTCTATTACGGCACGTATGTACGCCATTCTCTCTCTATATATATACGTACGTACTCTCTGTCTATAACGACGCCATGTCTCTCTCTGTCTATACGTTATGTCTCTCTCTGTCTATTATGCCATGTCTCTCTCTGTCTATAACGTTATGTCTGTCTCTGTCTATTATGCCATGTCTCTCTCTGTCTATAACGTTATGTCTCTCTCTGTCTATTACACCATGTCTCTCTCTGTCTATAACGTTATGTCTCTCTCTGTCTATGACGTTATGTCTCTCTCTGTCTATAACGTTATGTCTCTCTCCGTCTATAACGTTATGTCTCTCTCTGTCTATAACGTTATGTCTCTCTCTGTCTATGACGTTATGTCTCTCTCTGTCTATAACGTTATGTCTGTCTCTGTCTATTACGCCATGTCTCTCTCTATATATATTACGCCATGTCTCTCTCTGTCTATAACGTTATGTCTCTCTCTGTCTATTATGCCATGTCTCTCTCTGTCTATAACGTTATGTCTCTCTCTGTCTATAACGTTATGTCTCTTTCCGTCTATTACATCATGTCTCTCTCTATATATATTACGCCATGTCTCTCTCTGTCTATTACGCCATGTCTCTCTCTGTCTATAACGTTATGTCTCTCTCTGTCTATAACGTTATGTCTCTCTCTGTCTATTACGGCATGTCTCTCTCTGTCTATAACGTTATGTCTCTCTCTGGCGGGATGAAGTGCTACTTGAAAAATTAGTTGATGATCATAAGTAGTTATGTCCTTGATCTTAGAAACTATATTTGTCAAAATTCTTTGTTTTTTTTCATTTCTGTTCACAATATTTTATTTCCAGCGCGAGGAGATTTGGGAATGCGTCCTTCTGGTAAAGACTAAAACTGGCGGTTAAGTCTCAGAAGCTTTAGCAAAGCAAATTCAGGTCTTTCGTTAAAATATCTCACGTTTATCAAGGCAAAGATGCTGATGGAGAAATTAACAAGGCATCAGAAAAATGTCGGTTAATGGGCACACGTTTCAAAATCGTACGATCTAATTTGGCGCAATCGACGGCCTTCGGCAAAGGATGAGCGAGATGGTTGTCGGGTCGTAGAACCGGTTGGAATGGCTTCCATCGGATTTTGGAGAAACCAGACGCGGCGACTGACGAAACCCGAGTTCTTGGGACCTAATCCACTCGACGTCAGTGCGAGTTCCCAGCAGCAGCAACGCAACTAAGAAGGTCGACACGGCTGAGTGTTGGTGGATGGAGAGGTTAGAGTTTGGAGGAAACTCATGTCGACTTGAATGAGCAGAGAATGGAGCCTTCTCGTTCTACCGGCGCTTGGTGGAGGTCTTTGTACGGCAGCTGCATCTGGGAGTGGTAGGTAACAAAGACACCGGGACATCGCCAACCACTTTAGTGTCCTACTAGGCTGCTTCACACGTGAAGGAGAGCAAAATGCTTCTTCCATATCTACAACTCCGCTAATGTTGTCATCCTCGGCAGAAGCGTTTATTGCTCAGTTGTGAAATGTTTTTAAAGCCGATAGAATCTCCAGGGGCTATACTAATTAATGGCGGTATCTGTATAACTCTACCGTGAGCATCTTTTATTCCATTGTTAAATAAGTGAATGTCTCGATGCATCTTTTCCTTCATCTCCCGCCCTAACATGTAGTGACATTTATAGTGTTCTGGGTGTGAAATGACAGATTATAACGTCGGATACTGTATCTTCATTAATCCAATATCCCTTCCCTCTTCCACAGACATCAGGCGCTGTAATTTGGCTGCGAAACAGGTAACCGTGTTATCCAGAAATATATGTGTGAGACTTCCGTTAGACAGAGTGGAGTTAAACATCACGATCTTCTAGTGCTTCCTCGGCCGTGTAAAGGAAAACTACCTGGACAAAAACTGAGGGTGTGTATCTTTGTGGTAGACGGATACCGCGTTGGTTCTCCTGGCTGTTGATGGCTGTCTACGGTAAATTCGTTTCGCCGATTCCTCTCTCCGTCGCCTGCGCCAAAATTCGGAATTTCGACGGAACTGGGATTGGCCGCACTTCTTTCTCGCTTGGCGCAGCCGGCCAGAGCGGGACGGGTTCGATGCTCGATGAAGTAATAAGAATACGCCAAGTCGAGTGTAAATCAGAGCGGGCACGAGTCTTTTCCTCCCCCCTCCGTCTTCTTGTCTTATAACGGCGCAGCCCAATTGTACCTGGAAAATATCCTTAAACGCAGGAAAACGGATGCTGATTTCTGAGCGGAACTGTATTTTCCCGTCGTCGATGATAACCGACCTCATGATCGTTGGCGACTGCGTTGGTGGAACCATTTCCACGTTTAGTGTCATGGCCTGTTACCTCGAAGGTAAATCATAGCTCTTGAATACGTAACATAACTGTTTCTTCTCCTCCCAGATCAGCTCTGCAAAGAACGACTTTCATCGAGTTCATCAAGCTCGGTGTCTCTTCAACAGCCGCCGTGTATCACGTCTAACCCAATCGCCTCTTCCCTTCGTCGGTTATTTACTCACCTGAGCATCCGTGTCCGTCCAGCAAACCATCGGTAATGATCAAGTTTTGTCTCCTTCAAAAAAAGGGCTCGTTTTTGCTGTCAATAGTTTGACGAGTTGCCCGATGTGATTCAGCGAACGGAACAGTTTCTCGGATTCAGGTCGGCCCCGCGAGGCCTTAACATGAACTCATCCGGAAAGGTAGTAACTATACGACTGAAGCTGTCGAAGTGCTTTCCTTTACATCTAATACAAGTTCGGAGGGAGGCATACGGTTAATTTGGAGCAGATGAGCAAGAGATATCTGTCGGTACGAATATTCTAATTACTTTTACAGGTGAATGACCGGCCTCGATTTTTTTTGCGCAGTAGTTGTAGTAACTCTGCTCTCTGGGGGGGCCTGTGATTTGATGAGGGCATCGAAAGAAGCGAAAGGAAAGTTCGTGAGGGTTTAGGGTCTCGATGATCGACGGGCAAACTCGCTATAAAACAGAAGCGTGGGCGGCCCAATAAGGATGTGGGAGGAGGAAGAGGATACGTCTTTGGCTGTCTTATAGCGGTCGTCTCGGACGAGGCTTCAGATTTGTCGAAAGCACGAACCGACAGCGACGCCCTGGCATCGCCGCGAAACCGGAAGTATCGCGATGACTTCTGAGCGGACGTGACCCCCGTTTCCGGGCGACCTCTCTGCGCATCGGTCGGCGTATCGGACTTAACGGAGTAAGCGTCGAGATTGCACGTGGCGCGAAACGGTTAGTGCGATCGTTGGGGGGGGGAAACGACGTCTAAAAAGTGAGGCTCGACTGCGTTTTCCCAGATTCCTTTGTATTAGTATAAATGATCATCCCTGTATGCTCATCTTCCTCCTCCACCCCCCCATGAAGTTCCCTACCACTTGGTGGCCGTAGCATTTTACAGTTTTGTAACGGAAAAGAAAAGATAAAGTTCATTATTTGTGATCATTATGCAATTCTGTTATTAAAGTCCTGTTTTCTCGCGCGTTAATGCGGTAGGAAGATGGTTAAAAGTACAACATTGCAAAAATCCCTCAGGCGCGAGCTATTGACAACCTGTCACCCCTTTAGGTCTGGGCTAGCGGCCCCGCTACTTTCACCATTAAACGAGTCCCCTCAGAAGCAAGCAGCCCGATCCCCGTCGCCAGGTCGGGGGTACCAGTTGTAAATGTTAATGGAGAAACTGTCTATTCGGGCAGCATCGCGCGTCAGCACGCGAACAGGGCGGGGTCAGTAAATAGGGACTCTAACCGTCTCTCGGTAAAACTTTCTGCGTGAATCTGAAGCAGCCCCCGATTCCGCACCATTTGGAATTACGATCGCAGCTGGGTCTGGCCGTCTAAATTCCCACTCGCATAGCTCGTTCGGGAGGGAGCTGAGGAGGGTGGGAGCCCGGCAACCCCCCCAAAAACCTAGGCGCTATTTGTGAAGCGGACGAATGGTTCGCCCTCTCAGCATTAGCTGAGTAAATAGCGTAATGGCTACTTTCCTCGTCACTTCGATCGCAAGACCCGTCTTCGAGACTGAAGCTGGTGCTCGGCGATGCCTCGCATACCAAACAAATATCTTTCTCTGCGTCCATTTCTTCTATACAACTGGGGAAGAAGCGGGATTCCAGAAGTCTAACCGGCCCTGGCAGATAGATTCCTTATTGTATCATTCTCACCAGTTCAAATATTGCAGACTTAGGGGCTCTGGTGTTTGATGTTGCCATAACAACGCGTTTCCCAGGATTCCTTCTACGGCCTCTCGCTTGATCATACAGAAACGAATAGGCAAAAATGCAGATGGCGCCTTTGTCTCACATTTTTTTCATAAGGGACATAACTCGTGTATTAAAAAAAAAACACGAAAGTAACAACCGTCTCACTAACTGATGTAGCGATTATCTGAGCGGTACTGTGATGGACGAACCTACGTAGTGCCCGGCCCGAACCGTTCCGGAGTAGCTGTTGTGGTCGGTACAGATTGATCCTCTAAAACTCAGCGCCACGCATAACGCAAAACACGGACAGTACTTTAAAATCTTTCAATTTTAACTAAATAAACAGGAAGGATTCCATCTTTAGTGGAAAATTCATCAGGTCACGGGAAGTTCCGTTCAAGTTGTTTTCCATTCCCCCTCCCGCGATTGGTTAATTCTACTACGACTTCTATAGGTTGTCGACTTCTGCTTCCCCCGAGAAGAAGCGGTGGTGTGGGGCGCTCGCTATTCGATTAGCCAGACTCGGCGAGCCACCTAGTGAATGAATTATTAATATGCAGAAAGGAAATCGAATAAAGACGGAGTGTGGAAGGTGATGATGCTCAGTTGGCGGCTGTTCCCACCACCACCACCAAAAAAAATAGTCCGCGGAGAAATATCGACGGCCGTGCGATTAGCCGCGGGAAAGTAGGTCCGACCGCCTTCGGAAATGTCAGCGGGATCCGGCGGCGGGGAAAATCGATAGGACGGCTTCGATAATTCATGGCGCTCGTGCGTGGAGATAGCGGGTAGGGTTCTAGATCAGATGCGGGTCGCGGTAACCAATGGCGACAGACCTACTTCACGTGATGACGGTTTGGGAAGGCGAAGAGAAACGGCCGCCTGACATTTGGCTCGAATGGGAAGGAATCTGCAACGAGGCGATTATGCGCCAGCAGCGGACGTCCTTCGGCAGCCTCGTTATGGATTAGAAATTATATACTTATGCATATATTCACTTCATTAGTTTCAGTGGCGGGATATCGAACGAGATACATCCTTTTATATATATTTACCATACTCGTCCAGCCGTCTTTAAAAAAAAATTATATTATTATTATTATTATTATTTATTATTATTATTATTATTATTATTATTATTATTATTATTATTATTATTATTATTATTCGGGGCCCCACCGATGCCACGAAATACACCTCGTGGCTTTCCGCCATTTTAAAAATAGCCGCCATTAAAGATGAAATACCTCGAAATAGACAGCGGTTTAGATGTCGTCAGTTTTCTTAACCGTATTTCAAGGTCCGTGGAAATATATGGCGTCAGCTAACAGCAGGGAGGGGGTTTGTGGGCAGCTCAGTTTATTGTGAAATAAGTGAAATATTGTTTGCAAGAATGGAAGAGCAGAACACGAAGACAGCGAAAGGACAGGGTGTTCCACATCGTCCGCCTTAGTTAACCTTCAACTGAATAAAACTTGACCCTGGTGCAAAAAAATAGATGTGGGGAGGGTTAGGGAAAAGAGCTCACTATCAGTGAAGATTAAAAGAAAAAGGATGCGAGGAAACGGAGATTTTATTTGCATTCAAAACGGAATCCAGTGGTTTCGTAAGTAGAGATTCTAGAAGTTGAAGTTGGAGATCCGAACGAAATGTGTTCGGGCCAGCATCTCGGACATCTTGGACATTTTGGACATCTTGGACATCTCGGACATCTTGGACATCTTGGACATCTCGGACATCTTGGAAATCTTGGACATTTGGACATCTTGGACATCTCGGACATCTTGGACATCTTGGAAATCTCGGATATCTTGGACATCTTGGACATTTTGGACATCTTGGACATCTCGGACATTTTGGACATCTTGGACATCTCGGACATCTTGGACATCTCGGACATCTTAGAAATCTCGGATTCTTGGACATCTCGGACATCTTGGACATCTCGGACATCTTAGAAATCTCGGACATCTTGGACATCTCGGACATCTTAGAAATCTCGGACATCTTGGACATCTCGGACATCTTAGAAATCTCGGATATCTTGGACATCTTAGACATCTCGGACATCTCGGACATCTTGGACATCTCGGACATCTTGGAAATCTCGGACATATCGGACATCTTGGAAATCTTGGACATCTTGGACATCTCAGACATCTTGGACATCTCGGACATCTCGGACATCTTGGAAATCTCGGACATCTTGGAAATCTCGGACATCTTGGACATCTCGGACATCTCGGACATTTTGGACATCATGCCAAAACAAGTCTGCAGTTTGAATTAGAAGTGTCGTAATTAAGTTTATGAGGCCCCGAGCAGTTTTTGCATAGTGTCAACAACCATTTGAAATTTCACAAATTTTCCCTAAGACTCCATGTTTATAAAAACAATAGAACTAACACTAAATTCAAATTTTACAACACTGTCACCAGAACCGACGTGATCAGGTTTTTTTGTGTCTTTCTCCCTGGCATGGCTGCTGATTTCTCTATCCTGACTAGCCGCGCGTAGGGTTTCTCCAAGGAAATCCGGTTTCCTCCCACATCTAAAGCTTAAGATTTTGGTTCGTGTAGTGCAGGTAGCTATGAGCTGGCTTGGTACTTGGCCGTCTCAAAAGGTCCGAGCCGTAGCCAGGTAACTCACCTTGTGGCGCCCTACTGTCAGATGTGTTTAGACCGCAGAGAGAGGTTCGACAAAATAAAGAAAATGAACATGACTGCTATTTCTGGTGAATTTTCAATATTATAACTTTTAATCATTAAACATCCTAATGCGCGTTAACAATAATTAATTACACGTTGTCATACTGATACTTCGGAGGCCGCTGCTTTGTGTTTCGCTCTTCTGAAAGTAAGAGAGAAAAGTAGTTGTGACGTCAGAACGTTTGTAGCAATGCATGCTGGTTGTAAATAAGCCTGAAAAAGGCGAAGTAGTTCCCTAAAAAGTACAATTAAAAAGAAACAAAAACATTAATAAAACGAATGAGGTATTTATCTAAGAAACTTATCTTAACTGGAACTGTTTTCAAAATTTATAGCCAATTTTTCATCACTGATATTAATAAGGCTGATTATAAAGGCCCAAAATCTTGTGTAATTTATGACCAAGGCGAAGTTAAGAACGAGATGATCGATTCCAACGTTTCAGTTATTGATGCCAGACTGACGGCTGAAAATTCGGGGAACAGTAACAATGGAAATGACGGACACGAGTCGACCGAGAGGAGGATCCGATGGGAACTTGGCGCTTCCTCTCGCAAGAAACGGTTAGGCGGCGAACACTACCCGCAGATGGGGCTTCGGATCGCGCGTGACCTTTTGCCAAACAGCTTTGTCCATTTTCCGCGAAACTGCTGCGCAAACGGACTATTCCCAGAGCCGTCTCCCGGGTGCTATTAATTTACCCCAGCCCCGCTGGTTGATATTTGCCGTCATCAAGCCGGTGGAACTGGACCGTAAATACCAAAGAACTCGGGCAGAAGCGCCGGATACCAGCGAGCACGCGCTGAACCTGGCGCCGGTAATAGTGCTGGTAATCCAGTCGGAATCTAACCTGTAGTTAACGTGGCACTTCCGCCGGGACGGAGGGCGAAAACAGCTGAACCTTTTAGCGACTGCCGTAAACCGTTTATTTTACGACGGGTACTTGCTTGACGTTAAAGTAGAAGGCGATAGATGCCGCGTAAAGTTTGCAAGTTTACTTTAGTTGTCGGTGCATCATTCATTATCAGTCCAACCTCTCTGTCTTTACGATGTCATTTCTTCTTTTGTTAAAAAAATAGGGGGCGTCATCGATTGATGGTCACGTGACATGGTCTATGGGGCGCGCGATTGTTGAGAGGGTTTTGGATAGAAGTTTCAACTGAATTGTTCACAAAACGGGTTCTTTACTAAGTGATGGAAAATTTTTTACCATTATCTCGCTTGAGCGGCATTGGACTTTTGGTGACCCAGCAATGTCCATAATTCAGTAGCCCTTTTCCTAGCTGTTACCGGAGATGTAAACGCTGACTGGAGAGCGGGAACAGTTAATTTCCAAAACCTGTTGCTTAGTTCTATCGATTGCAGACAATTGCTCATGCGCCGCATCCTCGTCATACGGGTGGAAGAGACGCTGAAAGATGACGAAATAAAAACGTAAGTAAAATATGAGAAAAACTACTCGATCACAAGTACTCCTGAAAGCAGGGGTATGTTATACTTTCTATACTACTCCGGGAACTCTCGGTAGTTAGTTTATTAACAATCATGGATGACGCCACAGCTCTTCTGTAGAGAGGAAAACAAACCTTGTTCACGTCATTGCTGTGCATACTTTGTATTTTACATATCTTTTTTAACCAAGAAACTTGTCTTTTATCCAGCGAAGGGCTCGAGAAGGAAGAAATATTAATTAAGAGCACGTCAGAGTAATGGCTGGATCGTTCTTGTACAGTATTTACAAGCCATGGCTCTTATTCCCTTTCCCTCAGAGGACCACGTCCTTTGTTGAATTGCTATTTTCCTAAAACTAAACTCGATAATTCTATTTTGTGTACGAAGAAAAGGAGCTCGTGTCTTCTCCCTTTACCTCAGCAGCAGCTTGTTGAATCGTAGTGACACCTAGCCCTCTTAAAACGGCGACGGCCGCTTCGGGTCGGTGGTGCCTGACCGGAGGTATATCGCGGCTTCGGGTGGGTGGTGTCCTCGTTGTCGTTTTCCCAGCTGTAGTGAGCGAGACGCGTGAAGAATGCGGGTGGAGAATCTCAGTAGGGCGGCCAGTTGGCACGAGGGCAGGAAAGTCGTGTTTAAAATAGCAGACCGTGGACAGGTCTTCAGTCATCCTATGCGAGATGGACAGGAACTCCTCAAGCCTTGGGGCGGCGCTGGAAGAAGAAGATTATATGGCGCCAAAGCTCGAAGGTCTCGTTAGAATTGTCCTCTGGCGACGCCTTTCGAAGCATCGAACTTCTACCGGACAGATGCTGGCTGCTACCCGCTAAATATCCTCCGGCTCATGTCTGCTTCACGGGCGATGTCCGCGGAGGGGTTGTGACGACTGAGCGCGGACGTGCGGAATAAAGGCGGGGCATCTTTTTCGTACCCAAAGTTGAAGAACTTCCTCCCGGTCGGCCGTCCGATCGCGACGTGGTTGACTCGGAACCACTGGTCGAGCAGCAGCATGGTGATGGTGCTCCTCACTGGTCATCTTCTCGCCCAGACACCCGACATAAGCTTAATTACACCTTAAACAAACAAATTTCAGTTAGACATCTCCATCTATGGAGGTCCACTAAATCGCCATGGCAGGACGGCGTATAAATAATCATAGGGAAACTGCAGGCTGAGATGACTCCATGACACATCGTAGGAAGAGGGCGCTTTTCTTCCATAAGAGAATTACTAGGCCGTCTTTACACCACATCTACTTGACAGTTAGACGAAATTTATTATCCTTCATATCTCGGTGGCTTGTAAATCTCACTGGAAAGACCGACGAGAGTTTGCGGTTCCTTGTGACTGTCATTAAAAAGACGAAGATGACATTTTCATCCGCTTGGAGCGCGCGTGTTTGGTGGTGCACGAATGGCTTCTGTAGCCTAGTTACGAGAAAAGCCAGGGACAAAATGGCGCTCAAATCGGCTGTCTCCCTACCACAATGCAACGCGACGAGAACTCACGATCGTTGACGAATAGAAGTCGGTGAAAACGACTTTCAATCTTCTGAAAGCAGATTCCTCCCTTTCAACTGTTTCTTCTAGTTCTTTAAGGTAATCTTCTATTTATTTTACTTCACCTGCTTTGTTGATTTGTTGGCTGAATGTTGGCAAGCGATCGGCGGTGGTCAGGGCCTAATCATGAGTTCTGTAGCGTTGCATTGTGGGAAGGTCTCTATAAATTACCGGCAGAAGCGAGCCAGATCGAGACTGCCTACATAATAACTCCTTTAAGATTTTCAAATTCTTCCTCTCTAATTAGCGTATTAGTTTCGGATAGTGAAACGTATCAAAAGGAGATAGCAAATATGTACTCAAATCGCTTTAAAAATAATAATAAACAAACAATTAGAAAAAATTATGATTTCAAACGAGGCTGTGTCTAACTAAAATATTACTTATTTATTGGATGCTAATTGTCCAGGTGATATTTTATTCAATGAATCCGTGTTTTCGAGTAACTAGAAAGCTATAGACCATTTTTGCACAGACCTTTCTCTTATTGAAACAAACCAACAGAAATCGGCTTTTTTGTTCTCTTTCTTTAAAATAACCAAGCTTTACAGTTAAAGGTCGCTAGTTCGAAACACTTTTGAAAACTCTCGAAAGCAGACGCGGGTTTCCCCCCCCCCTGACTCGCGCTCTTCTTCGCCAAATTCGAAAACATGGCCACTATCGTCATTTTTTTGTGGTCTGACAGCAGTCGGTCGCTTCCACTCGGACACATCGCCAGAAGCCCTGATGGATATCGCCCATTGTACCCGGGCGCTGTAGCAGACCGAGGTTTGTAAGATTTGACCCCCACCGGTTTCGATGCTGGAGTCAGACGTTCGACGACTAGAAGATTATTCTTTTTCTTCTAAATCCTCTCTAACTGAAGAAGAATCTGCGACCAAACAAGGAATTTATCGGACGGTAAATCAGCACCGACTCAAATTCGAGCTTTCAAACCGCATCCCATCTCTGAAAGCCGATAGTGCGCAGCTGTATCCGGACTCCCTCTCTCTCTCTCCTCATTCTCGCTCTTCTGTACTGACGTCTTTCTCTCCATCTCTCGCTCTCTCTCTCTCTCTCATCCTCTCTCTCTCTCTCTCTCTCCATCTCTCTCTGTACTGACGTCATTTCTCTCCCATCTCTCTCCTCTCTCTCTCTCCATCTCTCTCTGTACTGACGTCATTTCTCTCCATCTCTCTCCATCTCTCTCTCTCTCTCTCTCCATCTCTCTGTACTGACGTCATTTCTCTCCATCTCTCTCCATCTCTCTCTCTCTCTCTCTCTCTCCTCTCTCTCTCTCTCTCTCTCTCTCTCGTCTCTCTCTCCTCTCTCTCTCTCTCATCTCTCTCTCTCTCTCTCTCTCTCTAATGTTTAGCCATAGTACCACCACCAACAACAAAAAAGTGATAACCTGAAAGACGACAGTGGACCAGTTGATCCTAAATAATGGTTCTATAATTACATCCCATTAACCAAGATACGTGGACTAATCTGGAAATAATGCACTGACTAACTAACTGCCACAATATAAAACCATATTGTCCATTATTAAAGTTTAGATAAAACATATTTCCAAAATCTTCTACCAAGTGAAAACATTTGCTTATGTATTTTCTGTGCCGATGTGCAATAGCTTTTTGCACATTCCGCTAAAAATATGCGTTTACCAGACGGAATTCCGGTTTTTCAGAATTCCCCAATGACTAAT
>JACATO010000734.1:0-31680 GCA_018389105.1 Nautilus pompilius | reverse complement strand
TATTAGTTCAGTTAGTGCAGATATTTTTATTATAAGGTGGCATTTGACAAACATCGCATGTTCTAGGTTTACTTAGTCTTCCCCACAATACCACATAAAATCCCCCAATTACCAATCTTTATACAGCTGAAATATTATTCTTGACTGTTCACCTTCTTTCAGGCAAAGTCATTTTTCTTTATTAAGAAAAAAAAAAACAAATGCAAGTCAATGTTTTCATTGTCTTTCACAACTCCTTTGTCCTATTATTAACCGATGCAGTGTTCTCAAATGTTTCATATGGAAAAGTAACCTACTTGCCTTTTAAATAAAGCCATAACAAACAAGGAAGATCATATTTATAGTACCTGCACTGGACACATGCAGGATCTGAGATGCTGAGATAAATAAATATAACTGCAAGACATTGGAGAAAAATAAAAGACAATTTTATTTAGAAAAAGTTTCAGAAAAGGTTATTTGTTGTCCTAGATTTCAGTTTAGAAATATACAAAGTATCACAGGCAAATGTTAGCATACAGAACAGAGAATCCCTCACAAAAAGAGGGATTTTAATGTTAAAATATTATTATAAAGATTTTTTAAAAGCAATATCATTAGTCAAAAATAATTGATATTTTAAATACCAAAATTTGGTCTCATACTCTCATAAATATATACATGTCCCTCCCCCGGTATTCGCGGGGGTTACGTCCCTTGAGCACCCGCGAAGAGTGAAAAACCGCGAATATTGGACGTGGTCCATAAAAATGCCTATAAACGTCAAAATATAACGTAAAATATAATAAAAAATATAAGTAAATATATAATAATTTAATAAAAAATACAACACTCAAGAGAAACACTCGAGATAGCTACATGTGGCAAACTGGGATGATGTGGGGCTGCTGAGCTGCATCTGCCTGAGACAGCACCTTGTGGGCAGCAGCCAATCAGCAGCAAGGAGAAATGAATAACACTCTCTGATTGGCTACTTTCAAACCTCCAGCCAATAGCGTTTATTTTATATTGATATTTTGCTAAATTTACATTAGTATTTATATTACAAAATTAGTAAATTATATAGTTATTAATAATTTAGCATTAAAGAGTGTGATAGAATATATATTGCCATGAAAAAAGCCATAAAAAATCGCAGAAGATATTTGCGATTCCGCGAATATGCGGGGGTTTCCACGAACAATTACTAGTTAGGTTCTAAGGAAAATTCAGCGAATAACCGGGGCCACGAATGCCGAACTGCAATTACGTGGGGGTTGACTGTACAAAGACTTAAGACTAAAATAGGCCATTCTATAATAGCCATCTGTACCAAGAAATGGGGGCTCATGGTAACTGATGAACTTTAAAAGGAGAATGCATAGTTGGGCACTTGGACATTGGTAGAAGTTATCAGGAAATCTCCAAGGCATTAGATACTCTGCTGTTGAAACAATTCACACGCATCCTTGATGCCTAAAGCCAACAGAACAGACACTATGCATTGTGAAGAGGAGCACAGAAACTGAACTGACAATCAGCTGCAAATATGGCTGAACATGTGCAAGTGTTCACAAAAACCATCAGATGTTATCTCCAGAGCATATAGTGTAACGAAAAAATGGTAAGATGCATGCCATTCCTTGTGCCAAGGAATGCCAATTATTGTTTGTAATGAGCAATGCAGATGCTACCATAAGCTTCTGCCTTTTAGAAAAAACTGTCAACTTGTTCCAATGCATAGTTTCTATAGTTCTCAGACACTGGTCATCATGTTCGAAAAGTATCACTATCCAGCATAGGAATTTTTATTGAACCACCTGCGATCCCAAATACAAAATAAGCTGGCCTGTTCATTGTAGTGTGGATGTGACCAATGAACAATCACAATTGGCAATTTGCAAAGGAACTGTAATTTCTTCCCGATATATGAACTTTCACTGAGAAGAATTTCTAGAGGAATTTTTGACTGTTTGCCAATTTTAGCAAGCAACTGTATCTTTTCCATTGGAATTACTGTGCACAACTTAAAATTTCTTTTCAAATAATTACCAGATTTATGCTTCTCTCTCTTGAATTATTATTCATTAATAAAGACACAAAATTTTTTTATAAATGAAGTCTACCTTAAAAAAAAAAGCCAACCTGTTATTTTCAATCAGCATTAGTCATATTCAATCATTGTTATAATTCAAGAAAACTTCTTAAACCAATTCACATATTAAACTACTTTATCAAATCCAATAAGAAATAATAATACCTTCATGGAATGTATATCTTTTTGGAAATTCCAAATACACTGAAAGATGAGGCTAATTAACTGATGTATAGTTATCCTTACAGCTGTTAATTTTTACAGACTGCAACATCTTAGTTATTGTGGTGTTCTGCTAAACTAGCAGTGCTTAACAGTGTATTGAACTGACAGTTTTCCTACCCAATAAATCCATCTCTAAGTGGAGGGAGAGGAATATTCAAGTCTGTTTATAAAGAGTTAATTTACTGCTTAACTGAAAAACCTATATCATGAATTGCAAAGGAATTTAATTTGCTTCTACTGAGAATGCCAATCAACTCTCTCTCTCTGTGCATGCACTTGGTGCTACACAGTATTTGGTTACGTATCATAGTTTGGTTTGGTTTCTTCCTGCCCACATTAAACAAAAAATTCTAAACATTGCCATTGGAATGTAAGTCAAACTTCCCATCATGATTTTTCAGCAAGTGTAGTTACATTAGAATTTCTTTGTGGAACAAGTCAGGGATAACTGTTTAATCCCTGGCCTTAGAGCAGAAGCCCCTCATCCACACAGATTGAACAGCTTAGAATAAAGCTACTTCCTAATCTATTTATCTTCCAGTTTCTTTGTTACCCCTCCTCTCCTTGTAAGATTAGACCTGATCATGCAAGATTTACCAGTCTGGGGACAGTTAACCAGAATTCTTTTGTCTGTGCAAACGTGAAATAATAAATATGGAAAGGATGAAATAAGTCAAGACTTGGAACCCAAAAAAGCTATGAAATATCTCATATTCCAAAAAGCATTTAGATTTAGTTTTTGAAAGCTCTAATACTTGCTTTACAAAAAAGAAACTGTTTTGGCTGTAATATGTGAAGAAAATATCACTGTTAAATTTCATTGCAGTGATTATTTATAGCCAAAGAATTAATGAACAAAATAATGTTTTCGTGAGTCGGCAATGACGAGACAGCTGTAAAAGGAGCAAGTTAATGTTGTTGCTGGATGCATATACAAATTACATTTTGCATTATACATCTAATTTTATTTTTACTTGGTAATAATAGTATATTGCTTTTTTTTTTCTAATTTATAGAGTATTGACCAGCTAAGGCTAGAAATTACCGATAACAGATATACACGCTGGCAGTCACAGAGAAGCATTTCTCGTCCCATTTTGTGGTGACTGCCAGCCACTTGTGGTTAACTGGAAAGTGATGGAATGTTGGGTTCGTTGATCTGAACTTCCACTTGTGCGATGATTATTAGACATCCATTTCGAAAGTTTCACCGTAGAACTAACTCCCAGCCATGGCACGTTGGTTTCTTAACCTAATTCCCCCCATATAGTCAGGGACGCAACAGAGAAAGCGCGGCCGACACAACGCGCCAAACTAGACGAGAGTCGAAGGAAGGAAGCCATCTTGGCGGAAGGACCGAACTAAACACTAAGCCGGTTATCTCCCTTCGGACGGTTTCAAATGAAGGGTGAAAACGCTGCTGAATCTAAAGGTTGATCTCTGCAAAACATCAATATTTGTCATCTTTCACACTTGGGCACAAACGCAGCATTCGAGATCCCCAGACGGCTTAACGGAGTCTGGGGGATGGGAGATAAGTTCAATACCGTAAACGAATCACAGTGCGCCCAGAAATCGTGAGTTTGTAAAATGCTTGGAATTCTTCTCTTCCTTTGTATCCCCTAATTACTGTAACCCATACATTTTCTTCTGGAAAACCTTTAAACAAATCAGAATTTCTCTATTAATCCATGTTATCAGACCAGCCTCCTCCTCTCTCTCTCACATCATGCTACACAGTAGTAACCGGTCTTGACAGTGGGTGAGAGATGATCGCGTTTGGCACGAGGAATCATCTTTCCATAAGGAGAATCTTAGAAAATAACTTATTCCCTTCGACCCTAGGCTACAGAACGTAGGGAATCAGAATAAACACGCATATTAATTTATGTGAATTTATTTAAATAAATCTTAAAGAGCGTATCACGTGTCGGAAATAGGGCTAACAAAAGCAATGTGCATTAAGAGAAACTAGGATATAATATATAAATACCGACGGCAGCAGGGAATCGAGTCAGGGTTATTGTTTCAGGTTTGCATTAATAATCTAAGCACGTCATAGGTGCCTGGGTTATTAGCTGCGGATCAAATGGCCTGTTGTTTACGATCATATCCGAGTTCGGTTTATCTGCGAATTATAGTCTCCGGCTGTCGGCCAACGCCACACCTACCGTACCCTGCCGCCAGAAAGCGGCGATCTACGTTCGTGTAACTGACAGTCGGTAATAATAATAATAATAATAATAATATAATAATATAATAATAAAAAGGGGGGAGGCTAAGTTTATAAACAGGTGCGAGTTTGATCGGGGGGGTGGTGGTGTGGGTAGGTGTGTGTTAGTTAGGTCGGGACTCGGCGGGGGGGGGGATCGTCTAGACCCGCTACTAGGCGGAAATCCCGTCCCAGAAAACACCTGCGCCGGTTGGGGAGGGACTGCTGCCCGTCGGCCGACATCCCGACCGACGGGCAGGGCTTCGGTAGGACTGGAAGTCGCCATTGCTTCACGTGTGGGGAGCGGTTTAAACGACGGGGTGGTGGTGGTGAGGGGGAGAAATCACCGTGACCATCTGGCAGCATTACCTGTAGTGGCTTTCCTGCTGTACCCCTCGCTGCTCCGATTACTGAATACAGATCTCGCAAAATCCATTTTTCATGGTATCCGCTATCCATCCAAATTCCTCTTTCCGCCAAGTAGACATCAAAGTCGAACAGATCGATACATAGCCACATCGGCTATGCAAATCATGCTTTCCTCAGCGGTAGGATACACGCCTTGCGGCTAGCCGACCATAATTACACTATTAACATTTGAGGGGGAAAGGGTGATGGCGACAATAAACCCCTGGATTTTAACAAACAACTCCGATTTATTTGAAAAGTACTCAATACATATAGAATCCATGCGCTTTTCCGAGTTTAGCATTTTTACGCGGACAGTTGGTGCTGGAACTACTTTTCTCGGATGAATAACCGTTTGAGTTACGTCAGGACCTTTTGTCGTTGATAGCAGTAAGTAATGCTGGTTTACTCCCACATCCAGCTTAGGCCGCGCTCGCGTTTCACGTGTGTGAATACCAGCGAAAGTCCACACGGGATGGTTGCTAATTTTAGTGCAGTGCTGTTTATTAGCTACATGTTTCGCGGGCGCCCGACAGCCGAAGTCGGCGAATCCCCCGTCTCTCCTCTCCTCTCTCTCTCTCTCCGTATCCGTAGTAGTAAACAGGTGAGAAGCGACCAGGGCGGGGCCGGCAGGTGAAAAACATCGCAAGAAACCGCGAGTAACCAAAGGTGTTCTCGTCCGTAAATCCCTGATAAAGGTGAAGCAATTCGCACGGTTACTGCGGTTAGCTTGGACGGCGGTAAATGTCACGATTCCTATGTTAGTTTGGGCGAAGAGAGCCATCACTGCTAATGCAAGGGCTCCCAGGGAGGAGACATGGCCACCAACAGTAGCTTTAGACTGGTTAATACTATAACCACCAGTTTACTCCATTCACTAAAATGATTCTGGTTCTGTTATCTAATTATGCCAGAAACTTAGCTTATTTATAATTGTGACTCGTGATATTAACAAATGTAGATAATCGAAAAGATTTGTCCCTGTCCACATGCTCAAAGCCCCTAATCCTTTCGAAGACCCCTTAAACATCTATAACTCATTTGGTATGACTAATAGCTTGATGCATTTAGTGTATGCTTAAGACCTGGGAACATTCCGGTAAACCGGTGCTGGTCATCAACCGAGAAGAGAAATAAATAAGTAAACAGAAAAAAGGGAAAAAAAGCTAGATTTAATGGGTCGTGTTTCCTTCCAAAAGGGAAAACTGATTTTGAGATTTGCATAACAGAATAATATAACAGAAGTTTCTTGTTCACTGTGTTTACTACTAGTTAAAGAAGTTAGTAATATTTTGAGCTGTGGTGTATACATGCACTGACTGACCACTTTATTAGCAGCTGTAAACCCTTTCAGACTTGGGCCTGACCTGAGCTGCAGATGCAGATTAGGCTGATCACATGATGTGACAGGTGATGCCTATAGCGCTGATTTGGACAAGTGCATTTGCTCTCAGACTAATGGATATGGGGAAAGGTAAAGTCATTACACCATTTGAAAGAGGTGAGATGGTGGGGACACATCTAACAAGTTGGTTTCATTGGTAGGCTGCTGTTATAGCAGCAATTAGAGTTTGTCAGCAGTGGCCTCTGGTGTTGAAGCCATAGTTCGTGGTATGGCCAGCACAATCTGGATCTTAATCCAGTTAAGCATCTGGAGGATAAACTTGAAAGACGCATTTGGCATCACAATCATCTACCTACCTCTCTGCATACATTGCGTACAATGCTAGTGGCTGAATGGGGAAACCGCTCAGGACACCTACCACCTTGTAGATTCTACGCCACGTTGTGTCATGGCTATTATTTGGACGAAAAGCGGCTGGCCCAACCTGTTATTAGGTTTAAGTCTTAATAAACTGGCCAGCCTATGTATGTGTGTACATGCGCAGCTGCTGGCAACCATAATTGTGAATTCATCAATGAAATATCCCATATGATCATACATAATCAATTTGTTAATGCATATAAGAATATGACTAAAATTCCTTAGCTTGTTTTTTCCAAAACTTTTCACCACAAATTGAGCGCACAATCGTAGCCACCAGTTGTGAATGTGTTTGTTGTCATCTCTAATTAATTCTTGCAGCAGTAAAGCTGAGTACCCTACCTCTCCAACCAGCTTTGATCCTGTTGGCATAGGCCAGAAAGAACTCTTCATCACTCATCTCTTGATGGACCAGTTGTTTTTCTTTACATAATGTACATGCTCCACACCTAAACTCCATTATGAAGGCAACCAGGGACATCCAACCAACACTTGGACAGTCTCAAAAATATGTAAGAAAGAAATAAAAACAATACTAAATAACAAAACAAAAAAACAAAATTTAAAATAAATGTGGATGCATGTTCTCTCTCTTTTTTTTTTTTTTTCACTTGTAAATATTACAGGTGCAAATTCTGTGCTATAAACTCCAGCGCGTTGTTCGGTGGCTGTGTTTTAGCGAAGCTCTAGGTGAGATGTTCCCTTCCAAGGTGTAGCATTGTGGGAACATTCTGGTACCGTACTTCCCCTGGCTTGACGTCCAGTAGCAAATGAATGTTTAGGAGAGAGTTACCCCAGCTTTGCTAACTGTACCTCAATCCTGTATATTTAAAAAATTCTTATAATGGTGGACATGTCTTTTTCCGGTAATATTTAAGAGCCATCTTAATTAAAGGAGAGACAAAAATTGTCTCATTACAGATGCCCACCTTGATACTATCAGCTGATAATGCTAACCTGAAATATTCTGTTTGTCTCTTTTACCTCACCTTTTTTAAAAAAAAGTTGTTTTGTTTTATATCTTGGCTAGATTTTTCTTGCAGTTTTTCTTTCCATTTGCTAGTCAGCTTTATTCAAAAATAAACTTTACTGAGTATCCAGCACTTATTATTGGGAATATTTCAAACTTATTTTAAAAAGATTACTTGAGGTCTTTCTTATAATTAGCAATAGATAAAATCCATCTTTAATAACACTATGAAAGTTTTATCTTTAATGAATGCTACAGAAGGCTAGCAATCACCTTTAAGTGGTATTTACATGGTGTTAAATATTAAGATGAAAAGCTGCTTCAGCCAATGGGTGCTGTGAGTTGGCATAATGCATAGTGTGTTCGCTTGGCACAGCAATGCAATGGCCGAGGTTTGGTTCAGTGTCTTTTCTCTTTTTTGGGTGCTTAGCCAATGTCATTCTGCTGTGTCCACTCATCTATGTGAGTTTCTTCTGAGTACTTTGCTTTCCTTGTAGGATTTTAGCCATATGTAGGTGAAAGGTGCAACAGAATCTGTAAGACTTCACTAGTGTGTGTGGTCTTCTACCATAAACATGCTATATTTTTCTTTTTCTAAGTACCTTTAAGTTACACCTAACATCATTAACTGCTTCACTGTGGCAGGCCCATCATTATGGCCTGCTGAACTTGTTGTAAAACAGCCATTTTGATTTGTTAAAAGGTCATTTTACAGTGTAGAAAACTACTACTATTACATGCTATACATTGAGTAAACTTAGCAGCAAAGCAGCTAAATATATTGTTGATATTTGTATATTTAAACAAAATCACCCCCTGACCCATACAGTAGTTATTAAAAGAAAAGAAAAGTATATTTGTTTTATTTATTTTGTTTAATGTTTTTGAAAATCGGGAAATTTTATGGAACTAGGCAGTTTGGCGAAGCCAAATTGGGTAAGGAGGAACTGGAAAAAAGTCATTCCCAAGATGCAGTATCAGAGTAGAACTTGGATAAAAGTTGATGGCCATGAAGCATAGCAAAGCTTACAGACCATTCTGGACAGTTAAATTAAAACAAATTGGAAATAAAGAAAAGGCCATGTTTAGTTTAGTTGAGGGGGGAGAAGAATCAGTTAGCTTTCATGGCATTGCATTGTGGGAGTGTTTATTTAATTACTGGCATAGAGAAGCTTGTATCAGATTTCCTATAGCTTTGCTTTAAGCGATAAAATTGAATTTTACCATTTTGTCCATGTAGTAAAAAAAAAAAAAACAAACTTATCCATTGGATCTTTTTTATTTGATCAGGAAATCGATTAGTACATAGTTGTATTTTTTACTTTTTTTATACTTTGTGAAAGCCCCATAGTAGCATTGTAAAGCATATCGTCTCCCATAACGTTCCCCACACAAACTGCCACTACTATAATGTCCTGTGACGATAGTTTGGTGTTAGTTTAATTAGATTTAAAAGTTCCCAAATTTCTGAGATCTCCCTTTATGGATTCTGGCAGTGATGGGATTAGTAAAAACCAACACTTTATTTGGGAATAATTGCGGCAGCAAACTCCAGTCAGACAGAAAGAGACCAAATCTTGCGCGACATTATACATTATATTACACTTGTTGCTGTTGTCTGGAAACTCCTCTGGTAAGTATAGATGCTGCTGTTAGTGAAAGTGCTGTGTATATTTATATTTACCAAAGAAGTATACAAGTGTTCCATCTTATAAACACAATGTAAAATGGGTTGGCTATTAACGGGAAAATATTCAAATAGCATAAATCAGAATTTAAATATTGATTTGGGAATTCTTTTCATGAATCTTGCTGACCTGACACTGGGAGTGCATGTAGCATAAGAGAATGAGTTTTATGAAAATGATAGGGAAAAGGAATTGTAAGAGAATTAAAAAATATTGAAAAAAGCTGAAAAAGAATTTTATGACAGGTAAAATAAGTTTTATGTATATAGAGATGAGATACTGGATTCTCAATGTGCTAAGATTTCTTCCAAGTGTATAAGGATGTGTAGGTAAACAGAACAGTTAACCCTTTATAACTGTGTGGCTTTGCAGATAATTTTCTTTGATAACATTTTTAAAACTAGTCTAGGTCCTTTGCAGATTCCAAATTATAAATCAGAGAATTTTTATCCGCATGATACCTAGCTTGTTGACGCTGTTCATTTTACTTATTTAATTCTTTGAGATCTAAAATATATGAAATTCAGAACCTTTTTTTTTTTTAACTTTTGTATTTACATTTACTACAATAGTATAATATATTTTATTACTTTAACATGTAATCTTGAATGTTTTGGTACTGATGACTTAATATTGTCTGATCCAATACTACGGTATACACTAATACCAATACCTTATAGTATACTTTAACGTCCATTTCTGAGTGCTATTGCTAGTCCAATATATTGCATAGTATATACAAATATCCAAACCCAAACGCACGCGCACACGCCCTGATAGAAATCATTATAGGGAATGTGAGTAGAACACAATGCAACAATACAGTTTTCAGGCCATCAGTATCACCAAAAACACCAGGTGTCAAAAAGATTTAGCAACAGGTGTTTTTATTGAACTGCTACTGTTTTTGAAAGCCAGATATTTTCCTTCTGCCACTGCTAGAAATCTAAAAGTTAAATTTGTATATAAATTCAAATAAGTGATTAGCAAAAAAGAAAAAATTTAAAAAAAATGCCACTAACATTTTCAACTAGCAAACAATGTAAGCAGTCTCTTAAACAAACAAACAAAACATTTATTAAACTTTCCCTGATGACGCATATTAAGCCCATCACTGATGGGTTTCTGCCTCCCTTAACCATTAAAGTTAAAATGTTAGTGTGTAGATGTTGAAAGCTGCTTTTGCCAAAAAAAAAGAATATCTAGATTTAAAATAATATATTCACAATTTCTGCCACCAATGACTGGTGTGGCAAAGGTACTACACAATTACTAAAGAAACATTTCCTAATGTTTAATTAAAAGCATTTTTTTAATTGTCAACTACTTCTCTAATCCCCGGCAGGCCTCTAACTTATGCATTCCTTCCTGGAAAGAGTTTTAAAATGTTCAATGATATGGACAAAGATTTTCTCAGTATTTTTCAGAATCGCTAAAGATGTTATCAGAAGTGCAGCTCTACAAGAAGAACACAACTAATTTTATTCTATATTGTGCAACATCGACACAACACCATTTAACGTCGTAAGGAAGACAGAATCAATTATAATCATGGTACTAAAACTAAACCAACTTGTACAGAGATGACTTTTAAATATTAAAATTCAGACATACCAGTGGTGGTGCCCTTTCGTGCTTGCTTCTTTATTTTTTTGTATTTTTACATCACACGAACATCGACGTATACTTGCTTTATTTTCTCATCTCCGTGAAGGCAGGGCCTGAATGCAATTCTTGTAATGTCATGGTGCAGCCCTTTTCACTTTAGTTTATGCTATGCTCGCTTATTCATCTTAATGACAGCTGGCCAATAAATCAATGTTTCCCTCCTTGTATGTTGCTGTAAAGTTCAGTTCACTTCACGCAGCCAACTAAGATGTCAAATGAACAAGTTTTATTGGGAATCTCTGCTTGAAAATAGTCCCTTGTTTGCAACTAATCCCATGACATTTTAATGGGAGATGAGTGGTAGACTATAAAAAAAAAATTCTTTTTTAAATTGTCTTAATGCAAATCATCAAAGAAGAGATTTTTGCAACATTAAACCCCTTTATTTTTTTCATTTCTTTTGGAGAACAAGTAGCGAAGATGAGAATGATGCAAGACTTGGATTTCGCATGTTGTCAGTATGAGACAGGAGGACTGGTGCTCATGGTGTGACAAATTTCCAGTCCCAAAACCAGACTTGCAACATTATGTATGATGTACAACATGAAGCTACTGATCTATAATTCAAATTATATGCAGGCAAATAAGAAGACACTAATGGGCAACTTTTTTTAATGTTCAGGAGGAAATGATTCGAAGTTCTGAAATGCTTGAATCTATTTATTTAAAGAAAAGATTGTAAATAACAAGTTATGAAAGGAGCATTAAAGTATATTAATGAAGAAAATTAACTTCTTAATTAAAGAATTATATGTATATATACATACAAGGTGGCCCCAAAAGATACACGCACTTTTCTATAGCCTGGTAAAGAGAAAGGAATTTTTCTTCAGCATCAGACACCTCTGACATTAGCGTTTAACGTCTGAGTGACGCACAGCAGCACAGTTTTACAGGGATAGCTGTTGAAGCATCAAAATTCCCTGTGGCGTACACCTTGTTCTTAAACACAACAGGAAGAGATCTGGAGAGAGTGGCTAAGCATATTCAACTTGTCTGTGTTCATCGAAAAGCACCTGTACATGTCTGTCACTCAGTTAAACATGTGGCACTGCACAGTACCGTCATCTGTGAGCTTCCAAATGAAACTGTTCTTAACATGGAGAGACAAAACGCCTTTCTATGGTAGTGTATGAAAGGCTGTATACGCACATTTAAAATGGAAACATTTTGCACTTTAAATATCTCTGGACCACACTACAGCTCAGCTTTTTCAATTGTAGGTGTCATGGTGTTTGTATTGGTTCTGACACAGTTAAAAAAAACCCAGAGCACAAGATGGTGAGAATATTTAGTAATTTCTTAAATGCGTTTGATAATTGTTGGTTATTAATTTTAGCAATAAATCTGAATCATAACTAACATTTGTGTTAAAACTTTGGACTTCCTTCCTTCAGAGAACAATCTATTTTTATTAACAAAATGTCATTTTTATTTAACCCCCAACAGCACATGTTAAGCTACAGGGTTAATATAACCCTTTGACACACAAAGTCTGTATTGCTCCAACCCAGTGTTTTGCATTATTCTTGTCTTGAGAAATTTATTACCAAAACTAAGAAACTGACAGCTTGAAAAATAGCACACACGTACTGTGATTTGGAATCTCCGTGGCATTATTGTACATGCTCGCATCCATTTATGGTTGGATATTCAGCAAAATAGCTGGGAAAACATCACCTTTGCAGGGTATTTTTTGTTGTAAATCAGACAAAATTATTCTGTGGAATGAGTGATCATCAAAGTTACAAGCAAGAATTTGGTGCAATCATGGCACCTCATTCTTTTGACTTTATTAACGCGTGTCAAAAATATTCTAAAAGAATCTGTTGTGATCTAGCACAAAGAAACAGCAAGCCATTATGGCTTATGATCATATGATTCTTAAATTGGTGCTTGCTTGCAGACTCCTGCCCTGACGTCAAGGTTAAGGGCATCTCGCTAGAGGGACGGTGCAGGGCGTCAGCCATACTGACCAAGCAAGTTACCTGGATACTTTTAAGAGCTTTTGAGCTGTAGTCAAGCCGGTTAATGGTTAGCCACAGAATATCCACCCCAAGTACCCAATAAACCCTAATAGTACTCTTCATTTTTAGATGTGGGAAGAAAACCATGCCAGGAAGGTACACACTACGGCTAGTAACTACACTTGACAGTAAATTTATTCCACTCTTAACAATTTTATTTACCTTTTAAAATTGTCCACTTTAAAAATGTAATTTATTATTGAAAATCACAAATGACAAAAAGGTTTTTTCAAAACATAAAGTGGAGGACAAAGACCCTGAAACACACCTCTCCACCAATAATGAAGGAAATGTACCCACAATGCAATGTTATGAAAGCTGAACCTTTAAACTAAACATTCCTCAATCTTCTCTCTCCGCTTTTCTAAAATTGCAAATATTATCACAGTTATAGTGTTCAGGATCTGCATATATTATGAACTTTTGAAATTTTCAAATTAACTTTTTGCCAAATTTGTAAAATGTTTGTGCTTCATGTTGCATTATGGGAATATTCTATGTTTATAGAATTTATTGGAAAATATAAACTATTTTCATATTTGAAAAAATTACATAATTACTGACATTTTTTCTCCTTATAACTCTAAGATAAGACCATAAAGTTGCTGTTTATTATAAACTAGAATCATTTCCTTAAATTCTTTGCATCATGAATTCCTCATCTCACAGAAGCATTTTGGACTAAACAATTCTTCTTTAATTGATGTAGCCTTTCCTTGAAAAAATTGTTTTCCATACTGTTACTACTCACTCTAAGCCATCTCAAATCTGAACTTGATGGTGTTCAGATGCTTCAGTTTGTTTTTCTTTTAATTTGTAAGTAATCTGTTAGAGAGTTAAATCGATAAAGGAAACACGCAGTGAGATTTAAGGAACCCTCAATAGACCCATTATTCTATTCTCTACTGTATTTCCTTGATCAGAAGAACAAATTGCTGACAAATAAATGTAAAATTGCAAACGCTTATTCTAAGCAATCTGTCACGTTCCTGTCTCTGCGCCTATGTAACAAGTGGGTTGCACGACATGAGCAAAAGTCCTCGATGGAAATCTTTATTTTTAAATGAGAGGGAACCCATGGAGCTGACTGGTGAAGAATTAGCTTAATTTTGTATTTTAAAAATATTTTTTTCATATATTTAAATCCTTCTCTAAGAAAAATATACAATATTTAAAGAAATAAGAAAAAAAATCAAAAACCTTGAAATTGCGTGATTTTTGTTTCCTTTTTAATAAATAATAGCATGAAAACTTATTAAAACAAGGATAACAGAAACAATGAGAACTGGATCCCTTTTTAATTCAGAGTGAAATACAATGACAGATTGAGCAGCAAGATGATTTACATAGGTGGTGTGTGCTAAACAGGAGCCATATTTACATTGATAGACATGAAAGACATTCAACTTTAAGCATAATAAACAAGAAAAATTGTATAAATAAACTGGAGATGTTTTCTGACTCTCCACAGCCTTCAACAAGTTATGGTGCTCTGTATTCCAGATATGAACAATCTGAAAAGTCTTAGTAATTTTTGGATGAATGTTACAAACTAAAGAATTGACATTAGAACACACACACAAACACACGCACACACACACACAGGGGAAAAGATTATTCATAGCAATATCTGGTGTCATTATAGACAGCCTAATTACTTATATTTACAATTTTTTAAAAATGCTTTTTTGTGCTATTGTCAATTCCTAGAATGACTATGTCAGACTTACCATTATTGTCCTGTGCTGAGACAAATGTATTTACATCAGCGATACATAATGTATTGAGACTGGAGGGTTTGGCAGTGATGAGGGCCTAAACTAAATTCATTTCTTAACCCTGGTGTCCAATCACCCATTAGATTTGCTCAGATGTATTTGAGGAAGAGACAGACTGCTACAAGTCAGAACAGCACAAGGTTTTAAGAATATTTCTTACGCTCAGAGCTACAGACTAATTGTATTATAAGAACAGTGGTTTGCGAACCCCTTGGGAGTTTTATGTACATCTCAGGGGGTTCTTGGGAAAATTTCTGTAATGGCGGAAGCAAAAATTGTTTACACACCAAAATTCCAAATTTACAGGAAAATGACAATTGGTGCTTTATTCACAAAGTACGAAGGAATTGGTAGAAATTGTGGACACAGTTATTTTGACATACGTATAAGTTAATAATTAAACTTAATTACAGAAACACAAACTTAATAACGATGGCACAACCAAACTCAGTTTTTATTCACGTTATTCAGAAATTGAGATCTGCTGTGATTGCAAACTGAAAAGCAGTTTCAGAAGTCTGACATGGATCAACTTTTGGCTGAATTTAAGAAGCGACTACCCTCTGCTGGCAGAAAAAGCTACTGCAGTCTTGTTACTGTTCTCAGCATACATGTGTGAGAAAGCATTTTCCTTGTACGCACATCCAAAAACCAAATACAGAAGCAGACTCAATGCCAAACCAGACCCGAGACTTCATCTGTCGTTAGTGGTTCCAGATCCCCAAGAGCTATGTTAATTAAAGCAGCTGCATCCATCACCCTGACTGAAACTTCTGATGTTTTCATAACATAATAATTAACAGTGTAATAAGAGTGTTGTGAGAAAAGCACATTTTTATATTTCCAAGATCACTGCTTTTATAATCTATACTCAGGTAAGAGAGCAAATCCCTGAAAAAATACTTATTTCTAGGAAGGGTGTGCAAAATTTGTCATTTTCATGAAAAGGGTTTGCAAGATGTTAAAGTTTGGGAACCACTGCATTAGAGAAAAGAAAATTAGTATTATTACTAATTAAGATTTTTTAAAAAAAATACATTCATAAATTTCTCATTGTGAATGGATTTGAGAGAGATGATTGACTTTTATGAAATTTATTCCAAATATTCAGCTAGTTGGGCCTTTTTATGATTTTTACACTATAGGTTCCAACCAGTTGATATTTAGTATTAAGAAGTATTGAGAGGTTTCACCAAGACAGTTAATTAACTTTCAATATAAGAACATACTTTATCCACCCATTTGAACAGCCCAAACAAGGCAGCTCTACAAATCAGTAAAAGATGGTTAACTGATTATCAGGTGTTCTCTCACCATCCACCTCTAAGAAAGGTAACTGTGTATGTATATGTTCAGAAGGAAATACCATAGGCGGCAAGTTTCTATCAGATATAAAAGGTGTTATGTCTGTCTTCACACTTATACTACCAACTAAATTAAACAAACAAAAAAGAATTTTATGTATTTTTTTGTTGTTGTTGTTTAGTGCATGGATCAATTATTTAAAATTACTTTCATTAATTTTTACAAAAAATCATTAAAATTGTCAACAAATATCGTAAATAAAGTCAATGGAGACACAAGTAGAAATTTATTGGTAATGTGAAAGTTATGGAAACCATACAGATAGTTTGGACATTTTCAACCACCTTGTTAGAACTAACTAGAAAGGGAAGCTGTCACCATCATCAGCAACACAGTCCTGTTTCTGGAATGCAGTGATGTTAGTCTGCAGTAGACACATTTTTCAGTAGGTGTTTCCATTCTTTTGGATATTAAAAACTGGCTGGAGCTGATACATCAAAAAGACTTGACAACCAACAGACTACAAGTTCAACACCAGCTCCAACCACTTGTACCATCCAAAGATTATAAACGCCCACGGAATAGAATATCATCACAACACACCTCAAAAACAGTTTTAAGAACTACACCCTGTTGATGGTGATTAGAAAAGGCTAATTAGTTCTACCAATAAGGTGGTGCAAAATGTCCAGTTTCTATGTGTGATGGAAAGGATACATATAGATTTTCTCTCTTCTAAATTTATTGACAAAGACTGCTCACGATGCTACATCAACACAATGCATGATCATCTAAAATCAAAGTTTTTTTCCCTTTTTTAATTTAAATGTTTAAAATGTAGAGAGAAGTTAAAATGAAAATTCTGTAAACACTAGTTGGGTACAGCAGAGGCCAACAGCAGCTCATTTGCAGTTTGAATTGTAGCGAGTTTTCTGCCATACAGATCCACCGACACGACCATCATTACTTTCAAATAGACTAAACAAGCACTCTGATAAAAGCAGCCTTATAATGGTTAGTTACCCCTCTGACTTTGGTTTATACACGTATGTCTAACATAAGCCAATGCCATCAGAGGTTCAGCACAAGTAGCTGTTGAAAAATTTCCAGCAAAAGGTCCACACAACGTGTCAACGTGCAAGTTGCTCCCCCACCTTTCACTGTGGCAAGATTGTACATAAAAATTATATATTCAGCTTTGTGCTTAAAGTTATAAGAAATTCCATTAAAAGTCATAAAAACAAATACATTAATACATTTTTTTAAATGGTTTTCCAGCATTTATACTCGGAATCCTACCAAAGATGACTGCAAATAAGTTTTAAAAATGCACATTATAAGAGTGGATAACGGTGCTATGGAAAACATTGTAAATTTAACAAAGCTGTATAATGTGAATGTATTTTAATGGGAAAATGTGTAAAATTTTATTCTGAATATACAGTGAATACTTCTTCACAATAAAAAATATTATCCATATGAATCTCATTACAATTTTCACTAACATTAACAAATATTGGAAAGATAACTGCTTGATTTGTGCAAACAATATAAATCAGAATTTAAAAAAGAAATCAATATTACGTAATCAGTAATACAATACTTTAATAAGAGATGGTACTAGAACTTTAAAAAATGATGGAGACAGCTTCGCCATCATTTCTCAAAGCTTAGCTTAGAGTACAACGCCAGGTAAATTTTTATCTCGTTTTCACACCTGTGAAGCAAACATGCATTTTCATTTGTAAATTACAGAAAAATACCCTTCTGGTTAACTTCAAGCTAGGTTTTCATTTAATTCTGTTGTTTCGATGTTTTATTTAATATCAAAAAGTTTGTGTAAACCAAAATTTTTGTTTATTTATATAAAATATACTAAAAAAAAAAGAGGCAGAAGAATCTAAGGTTTTTCAAAAAGTTTTTGTCTGTTCATACTTTAAAAGTGTATGGAATATTCTTGCACTTTGTCATCATAAAAATCAGCCATTAATATAAAACTTGTGAACTCTACCAGTTAAAAAATTTTGAAAAATTTTAAAATCTTTTCTAGTTCATTTACTACTATTTCAGTTTACTCAGTCTACATTTCGGAGTACCTGTACATAACAAGCTCTCTTATTGTCCCTCTCCTCGAGGTCAGTGACCGTACTTTTATATTGGCCTCTTTTAAAGATGTTTGTTTCCACCTCCCTAAAATTGGCTTCTGACAGGTACAAAAATTAAAATGTTTGTGGAGGAAGCCAGTGGAATCCTTTTGGTTTTGCAACTCAAATGGTTCAATACTATCTAACACTTTTCTGCCACAGAATGCTGGCAGGTATCTGACACCACACCCCATCATCAATCATCCACCTGCCTCAAACCAGATAAAAAGGTAAATATCTTGTCTGTCCATCTTTACCAGAATACACAGCTGCAACTAGGTACCTGATTAAACTTTAGGTTTATATATTTAAAATGATATTTTCTTCCTTCGATATTTATAAGTAATATACATTTTTTGTAACTCTTGTGCAAAATGTTCAACCATTACTTTTGCCTGGATGTTACTAATTCTCTTTTAGAAACTATTCACCAGGAACAGCTGCAGAAAAAATCTGATACAAAATGACTTCGACAAGTGCTTTTGGTTACTGAAGCTCAAAGTTGAGATAGTTCTTGCTTTCCTGTGCATCCAACCATTATAATGGTGAAGCTAGCAAAAACTTTGAAGTAGACTTATACAGCAAATTTAAAAAGGACAAAGTCCAAATTGTGCTGAGAGGTTCTTCTGTAGATGAAAATGCAAATCTCCTTTTCAAAGGCAGTCTGGCATATCTACAGCAGCGTGTAGTATGCAATAAGTCAGTAAGCAAGTTTTATCTTGATGGTACAACCTAATCTGTCTTTGTGCATATCACAAATCACTGCAATTGGTGTTGGATTTTCTAAGTCAAGTGGTAGTATGGTATGATATAACCTCTGGGTAAGTACACTAGAAAGCAGAAGCTTTGTAGTGGCATCTGGAATGCTAATCCAGGGAGGATGAATCATTGGATACAATGGCCCAAGCAAAAAAAAAAGTGCCCAATGTGCTGCCATTTCAGCCAATTTAACAAGAACCTACTAGAATTCTTCTGATTACTGGTGGAAAGAAACTCGTTTTAGCACCATTTCCTGTTAATAAAATCTTGAAGTCCTTAGCATTCATTACTGCTAATTATAATTTGATTTCAATACTAATTACAAATTATTGAAATACAAGTCAGGAAAGCAAATCTTCTACAATCAATACTTCCAACACTGCCATCTTGCATTTTTCATATACAAACATCAAAGCACACCATTGCAACTTATATCACCTTATAGTACTACTCACAACTATAATGTCTATGTTGCTTCTGGTCTTCTTGGTTGTCGGAGTAAAAATTAAATCAGTTATCAAAGCCAGGGTCTTTAATAATCCCATCAGAACTTATTAAATGTCACAAATCAAATAGTTTCCATGTCAGCACAAGAGAGACTATTCATACCTCAGCAGAAAATTTAAAAATAAGCTAAATCCCCAAAATTTCAATATGATAATGAAGACGACATGCATAATCATTTATATTTTCCTTTCAACAATCATGAGACAACTATTACCATGACAACAGCATTACCACTACCATGATCAGCATTCCATGACTGAGCAAACAAACTTATCAAAACATTTAATTTTGAACCCTATAACAATTTTTTTTATCAAGTTCTATATAGAACTTTCAAGAGCAGTAAATATTTTAAATCCAATTAGTTAATACTTTTAGAGAAAACTAATACTAAAGAAAACTATCACATTTTTCCTCTTCACCACAAGTTATTTTTTATTTTCTATTTTAATAAAGAAAAATACTCAAATTTCTAGTAGACACCTACATTAGAAATAACAACTTTATTAACGAAGCTTTAACCTTTCTAAAGTCTAAAACTGCTCTTTAAATTCTTTTTAGTGGTAGAATCAACATTATTTACATACTTACAAATGTCTTTTCTCATCAAAAGTTGTGCATTTTGTTCTCAGATAAAATAGTTGCTATGGCAGCAAAAATGTTACAATTTTGTTAGTTTCTACCACAAGGGAAAACTTTTTAGTTGTCTATAATGTATACTTGTGAAATACTTTTTGTTACTCTGATATGGAAATATGCTAAAATTTTAAAACCAAATACACCTAGTATGGAGATATCAGCTATGAAAGAAACACATTAAATATTTATATCAGCCAAAACCCTACCGGCACCCTGAGAAAAGCAGGCAAGCAAATTAATTGTAAGAGTAATTTTCCAGAAATTATATGAAAATAGATGAAGAAAACAAAACAAATATTTTACTTGTTTAAGAAAAACAAACATGCAAAAATTATACATTTGATAAATAGGTTTTTTTTAACAGATAACATAATAAATATTTTAGTAATTTAAAAGAAAAACTAAATTTAGATAATGGACTGCAGGTCACAAATAGTTCTCCACTATGAAAATAGTGAATTCCTATAATCAAGATTTTATACATAAATTATATATAAATGATACCTTGCCAAATCTTAATTTTCTTTGATCCAATTGAAATGTATGAAAATAAAAAAATATAGAGGGACAGACAGATAGACATCTTTAGCAAACTGATTGTATTCACCAGTAGCGTGAAGTATTTTACGATACATTCATGAATCGTAAGAGGTAAATAAACACCGTACTATGGCAAGTATATTTTCAGCCGGGCTTCATTTAAATGTCCCTAATAGATTTTTTTTTTTTAAATTTTAATTAAGGTATAATAAAGTTCGAATGTTAAATTAGTTTAACTCCTAAATAAGTCAATGTCTTGCAAATAAGTTTTCAGTGAATCAGTTATCTCCCCTTAGCTAAGTAAGTCAAACCTTGTCCGCTGAAGATTTATCAAAATCAAGATAAAATCGTACAACTGATTAAGCGTGATTTAAGTTCGAGTAATTAATTCACTAAATTAAAAACCACGAGGAAAAATAAAAAAAAAAAAAAACAGGAAATTGCATCCATTGAGTTCCTTTATTTCTAAAACTTTAATCTATTAAAAAAATAAAAGCAGCATCAACTCTGGTTTAATTCTAGTATATAGCTGGTGTGATTTAAATTATGTTTAAATAAAGACTTCAAGCAGGACGCTGCAAAGAGCACATTTTTCTGCAGGATTTTGTGAACAGAAAACTATCCTAAAACAAAGTCACTTTTTAAAAAGAAAAGAATTTTGGAATTTATGGAGAATTAAAATTAACTGCAAATACATTCTCACCTTTTCCTTGTACATGCAGCGATTCAGTGAGCATCATTCTGTAGTGTCTATCAAAAGCAGCAGCTTTTGTCACGTAAGCACTCACTGATACAAAGATTATCGCACAATCAAAGTTATACAGATTCAGGTTTTAACCGTAGATCTGTGGTTTGTATCTAGTTGGATGTTGCATGCATGCCCCCCTATCCAAAACACTAGCCAGACAGGAAAGGGGAGGGTGGCATGACAGTGGAAACCATGGCCAGCACAGGTGTATTCAGACTTCAGCTGGACCTAAGGAAGGACGCCACTAAGGTCTTCATTTATTAGATGTTGGAGGAAACTTGTGTGGCTGACTGGTGAAGAAGAGCAAGAAGAAACTGAGCTAGAAATGTACATCAAACTGAGCCAGTCCTGGCCGAGATTCAAACTCGGCTCCACAACCGTGGCAGTCTACCACTGAACCGCCCATGGACGTAGGGTGATGACGTGCAAGTGTATGCAGCCTAATAACCTTCTAGGAGTGATGAATGAGCAATCTGTCATGATGTAAATGATGAAGATACATGTGGCACACTTGAAGGGAATCAGATGTTGCAAGCTGAAAAAAGAAAAAAAAACGCACCACAAAAGACTAGGTCAAATGGCTCAACAGACTTGAGGTTAAAGTGCACATCCATCTTCACCCTGCATCAGGGCAATGATAGTGATCATAGTCTTTGAACAATAAGTCAATAACTTTTTTTACTGTTCCATATTGTTTGAGCGCACCATTCACCAGCGCTTAATTGTTATCTAGCATTGCCACAAGAATCAATACATTTACACTTATTCCAGCAGTAGACATTTTTTCTTTACAGTGACAAATAAAGGAAGCAAATAACAACGTTTAAAAAGAAAAGGGGATACCAATAAGTGAACCAGTGGAAATAAAATATGCAAAAAAACTTGTTCAAGTTCATTAACCTAAAGACCAAAATTGTATTGAACCCTAAAAATGTAATAAATTAGATCATCAGATAGTTTCAAGAATAATATTTGGTTTAAATGTCAAATTAACTATAGACAGTTAAATAGTTTTTGCAAAAAAAATCTAAAAATTTAAATATTTAACAACTTTACTGTTTTAGTCTTCATTTCTTTATTATACTACAGAGTTAACAAAAAATGTTTCTGTAGACTTAAATTAATCAGGATGGTGGGAGAAATGTTTTAAACCACAAAATTCTGCATAAACCAAGATACTTAACATGTCCGAGTTACAGTGAATCCTGACTAACATCTCAGGACTTGAGGTCTTACATTCAAATTTATACTCCAACACCAAACTGCTTTTGATAGATGACCCCACTTCAAAGTACAATCAATCAATCTTGGAACTTGTGTGGACAGTAGAAAATACAATTTAAAACAAGAATATATGCAGTTATACTAGGGACTGTTAAATTAAACCTGACCAGATACCATTATGGTAATGCTATTTCAGCCAGGTGTCATTTGAACATCCCAAATAGTTTAATATTTACATCTTTAATTTTTGTAAATTCTTGAAATTAACTAACTTTAAACCATATATAGAAAAAAGGTAAATAGTCTGGACTATGTTAAGATAATAAAACTATACATTAGAAATTAATATATACAAATTTTCTTTCCATGCAATTTAATTTGCTTATTCCAGACTTCAGAAATGCTCATCAGAACATGTATCAATTCATTATATTTTTTAAAACTTTAAATAAAAAAGCATGAAGTCACAAAGAAATCCATAGTAAAGGGATTTTTTTTGAAATTTAAGTCATACATTTTAATATTATTTCAGAACATTATAATTAATGTAGAATTCTGTCACAAGTGTGGATAAAAGTCTCTTTCTTTAAAGTTGAAAGAGAGTTATTAACAACAACTAAATTATTAAAAATAAGAATTTCTTTCTTTTGAATTCATTTTCACTAGAAAAACTTAAAGGATTAACATATGTAAATAAACAATAAGTTTTTATTGATCATTTTACCATTAAAAAGAAAAATATATATATATATATATATAAATTAGAATTTGGATTCTGGTAACAATTAGAATTAGGTTTTCAACAGCTAACACTGACACTGGGATTTGATCCAGGAATCTCCAGTTGCTAATCCACTTGTTTATTGGTAGCACACATGGGATAGCACAAGAGATTCCTGGTTAAAGTCCCAGTGTCAGCATTAGCTGTCTACAGTATATATATACAATTAGAATTGTTGTTTAATATGTAAATTATTTGCAGCAAATAATCAGATTTAGCATTCACTTGCATCACAAAGTTCAAGGTTGTCTGTGATGTCTTCAGTTGAATAACTAACTCCAAAAATTGACTGAAGTAAACAGAATCCAATCCTTAATGTTAGCAAATTAACTAAAAAATTAGTACTTTGCCAAGTAAAAATAGCCATCTAAAATTATCAAATTTACATCCTAATAAGACAAAAAAAAAAAGTACTATTAGATGACATGGCAATTTTGTAAATTTTTTTTTTTTAATTCATTCCATATTTTACAGATGAACAAAAAAAGTGTAACCTCTCTTACCCAGTTCTGTGGTAAGATAGTTAATTACATGACATGACTCAAATGACTTGACCAGCTCATTAACTTAAACATTGAAACAGCCAGAATTTAAAACCAGAGGGCAGATTTATTGTGTAATGTCAGCCATATCACAGAGACTTTCTGCTGCTTGTGGAGGGCAGTTGTCGTGTGATTGGTCCACCATCTGGCTTAGTGCGTCTGAGGACTCATCGGTGGGAATTCGTTTTCATCATTCAGCCGCAGAGCGTCAACACACTGGGTGAGGGTGTCACCACCAACTGCGCCTTGTTCTGGTTCCTGATAAGGCTGTGAATCTAGAACGACGACAAAGGAACAGTGATTAAATATCGTCAAAGTCATTTCACCACTTGTAGTGTTCTCGCTGCTGAAGAATGTAAAAATATTGTGAAAGCCAACCATTCCAGGACAGCAGTCGGTACCTTTTTTAAAAAAATTTTTTACTTAGTTTAAAAGTAACACATTAAAATTTCTTTCTTTTTTTTTAGAATTAACCAAAAGGTCATGTCTAGAGTACTAATATAAGAAATTCTAATAGGATCATAAGCTTTAACAAATTGCAGAACATTTGAAGCTTCTCCATAGAAGTGGCAAACATCACGAAAAACCTTCTCTACTACAGCTGTCTGTCCGGAAAAATGCCATCTATGGCTTGGCTGCTGCAACAATCCAGGTACCTAACAAGTCTGTTTACTGCTGATCTGCTTTAAAAACTATGTAGTAGTAGTGGTATTTTTTTCACGTATCCTTTGACAGGAGAAGAGAAGATGGTGCACTAAATAGTCTGAAAAGTAAATAATCAAGGGAGTTTATCCTGTACAACATGGCTAATTTCTTTCTTTTTTTTTTATAGAACCAACTGGAAGTCTTTTCAAAAGGATGCATACCTGTAGTGTAGATGAAAGTTCTGAAATAAACCATCATTTTTTTTTAAATTTAATTTTAAGAAAAGCACCAATAATAAACAACAACTTTTCACGTGGATTCTGCTACACATATTTTGGGCAGCCTGTTCAGTAACTCTACAAAATGTTGCATTTTAAGTAACCCCCATTCCTCTTGGATGGACCCTTTTTTCTCTCTTATTCTTTGAGCTAGACCATGCAAAAGTTCAATACAGATCAGCTATGAAGACTGAGAAAGCCAAACCACACTTTTAAAGAGTTCTTCAGATTCTTTACTAGCAAAGCACTGCATATTGAGCATCGCAGGATGCTTTAGATAATCGTCTTGTCGCAGTATAAGCCAGCCACACATCAAACCATGGCTTGATGAAACTGTTTAAGTTGCAGAATATTGCATTCTCTCTTTTGTGAAAATCCCGCCAATTTTTCATTTTTTTTAATCAAGTCACCAGCAAAATCACCCACATAGCTGAACTTTTTCACTACCACGCTTAATTGTAGACAAATCTAGCCATCCTCATAATTTTCTCTGGCTTTTCTTCTACCATAATGCTGTCGCTTAGAATCAGACATTTCAAACTAACTCTCTTCCAACCACAGTACACTGCACCAGTGCTCCAATGTGTAGTTCTGATGCGGTTTAGTTAATTAAATTAGTTCATTAACTTAACCCTTATAGAAATTTGTGATGACTTCAAGCCTTTTGCATAATCATGGACCCGACAAATTAAGTTTGTTCTGATATGTGGCTCATCAAGTTTTTCTTTTTTCTGAAAGTTGAAAAAAGCAATAGCGCTTACTTGTATTGTATGGTTTGTTCATGCTTTTGAATGTCAGTGTATATCTTTTACAACAAATCCATTTTTAAATTATAGATCTAAAGAAAAATTGACATTATCTAAAGGAAAAATCTTATTTAATTCCTTTCAGATAAAATTTGTTGTATACTTAAAAAAAAGGCACAGATGCAGAACTAAGCGTTTTAATATCTCTGACTCCAATAAATAAAAACAAACAAAAACATATGAAAAATGAAGATATTAACAAAGAGAAATAGTGATCCTTTGTTTAAAGCAATCTGCCAGAATGTGGATAGGAAATTGTCATGTTAAAACAAGTTAATTTTTAAATAGAAAAAAAAAAGAAAATTAAAAAATTAAACAAGATTACACAAACTAGCTTTGATGGCACTTAACATCTTCATCCAATAACTATCCGTCAATACAACCGTGGTAGATTGGGAGGTTGTCGTGAATCAACTAACCCATGGTCCAGCACGTACAGCAGCTTTCAGTGCACTCAATCCAATGTCGCCTGATTCTTACTCGAGCTATTGAGGCCTTTGTCTAGTTATGCTGCTCCAAATTCAAGAATCCTTAGCCTCTCTGAAAAGCTGGCAGAGAGATCCATCCTGTACTGCTGCTGAAATACAACCTAGGAGGTTGACATGATTACGATGGAGCTGCAGAGGGGCGTGCTCTTCTTTTACCATCTGTCAGACACCCCAGCACACACACCCATGTACCCATATGCCATTTGACAACTAACTATTGAAATATACAATCAGCAGCAGATACTGAAAGAAATTTAGTTCTAACCTTTGCTCAATTTTTATGAACAAATGTACACATGCACACAGACACAAACTTCCTTCTTCAGTAATCTAACTGGATCACCAAACCATAATATGGCTAAATATATTAGTAAGATGCCGGCCATTTTGAAATTTAAAACTATTCCAATCCTCTGATAATTCCCCATGATGTGATGTTAAGATAACAAACAAAATGCCTAATGCTAGTATAATTATTTAGTTAAGAACTTTTCACTTGAAGATATGCTAGAGTTTGATTTAGAATCCAGATGCTAAAACTGCAATTTTTTCTCATATTTAGACCACTGCATTGTGGGAATGTTTTCTTAATTATGGCAGACAGATTTGTTGCAGATTTCATGTACAAGCACTTTATACTATGTAGCAAAACTATGTATTAAAATTATGTTTAGCAATGCACACACATCAAAGTTAAAAAACAGAATAAAAATGCTGTACAACTCTTTGACAGCTAATTAAAACAGGAGGGCACAGTATAAGACATGCATTCTATGTGCACACTTCTGCTCTCCAGTAAAAAGTTATCAGCAAACATCGTGGCTGCTGAAGATAATTGTTGCTGAATTTCAGCACTTAGTTGAAACGCATAACCTTACATCAGAGCAGGTGTATAACGCAGATTAAAATGGTCAGTACTGGCACTTTTATAATTTTTGTATTGTATTGCTTACGTATGTCTAGGCCTAATATATATACCCCATACCTGTACCTTTAGTGATAATAATGTGCTATTTTTTTGTTTTATTTCTCCTTATTACATTACAATACTGGAATGTTTTAGTTGTCTTTATTCCTTAAAATGAACAATAAAAAGTTACAATACAGGTATTAAAAATTATTACAAGAAAATGATGCTTAGCCCAATCTAGCCTACTTGAACGTCAACTATCCACATGCCACTAGGAATGATGTGTGCGAATAATAGAGAGTCAACTATATTTTAAAAAAATAAACTATTTCTCTGAATTTTACCCACTAAATAAGGTTGAAATCTGGGCAAGTGGTACATTGGCTGATTGAAATACACTCTTGTGAAGTGGAAATGTTATGATCATCTAGATAGTGGTGATACCCATGGGAAAGGGGATTAAAAAAGCACAACACCACTATAGATCAAACTCACACTCCTCAGCATTCTGTAGTTTTGATAGACTCAGTATAGATGCTTACTAATAAGCTATGTACACTGGCAAATTAGAAGAAATGGATACTAGCTATATACTACTTCAACTGTTTAACTTGCCTTTCATCAGGAACTATTCAAAGTATAAATGAACATCCCTTTGGAAAAACAATTTATTTTGGAACTATAACAAAGTACTGGTAAACCATAAGTGGGGCTAATAGTTTATGGTTTAAAACCTTTGCCTTATAAAAGGCAACAAGCAACACATTGATTGTGCGGTTGAGATCAGCAATCCTGGAATTGTAGCCCATTTCTGACACAGAATCTATAAGGTATTCCAGGAGGTGAGTTTATATGGAAATATTTTCTCAATCAAGGGGAGCCCACATGTGCTTATTAAGGTTCATCTCCAGGCTGAGATGCACTTGTCATGGTCTGGAGCACCAGCTTCTAAATATATTGGCTCCTTTGGACAAATGACTATTGCCATAGACAAGCAGACAGAAATTATGGTTCCTTCGCTTGATTGACCAGTGGCCCAAATTGCACCTCACACCATGACAGACAGGCAGACAAACAGCATATTTTGTCATAGCTCACAGATGGTTCAATAAAAATTTCTGTGCAAAATGGCAACACACAAATACATGACTGACCAATATATGAATACTATGAAATTCTGAACATCAGGGAAAAAAAAAGAATGTTCCAAAGGCCAAGGAGCATGGTAGCATCTGTAGCGCCCATTGCAATCAATAACTGACATTGCATGGGATGAGTGTTTTATGTCCTGCTGCTCTTCCATTGTATCCCATGCTGTGGAAATAACATCTGATGGATCTTGTGGACATCCACACATTCTGCCACATTTGTAGTTAACTTTGTCAGGGATTGGTTAACTGTTTTTCACAGCATGTTTCCATTTTGTTGGCTTTGACCATCCAGGGGACACAAACTGTTGTTGGATTTCTTCTGTGTAACTGAACAATTACTTTGTTAACAGTCAACAACAGAATATCCATTACCTCGGAGATTTTTTTTACTGGCTTCTACCAACATCCCATTGCCCAACTACGTACTCCCTTTTCAAGTTCAACAGTTCCCATTTAATCGTCTTGTCCATGTCATGGCTATTTGCAGACTGAGGCGTCCTCTGACCTGTACCTGCTCTTATAGCTTACAATCATGCACTTACCTTGTGACTGGAATGGCTTATTTGAGTTGGAGGAGGGGATTGCCTATTTACTCATAATATATACAGGGTGTCCGTAAAGTTACTATACAGTCTTACAAGTTACTGGTCGTTGTTTCAATGCCGGTACGATGACATTTCTCAGTTTGTCCAGGTACCTTTCTCCTGTAACAGTTCCGTCGAAGAACTGTGGACCCACAATTCCATCAGACGATATTCCTGCCCAGACAGTTATTCCAGGCTGGTTCAATTGGGACGTGATCGTAAACTGGTAAGACTGTATAGTAACTTTACGGACACCCTGTACAATAAAGACACATAACATAAATTTTATTAATTCAAAAGTTTCAAAGCAAAGGTATCAACTACCATCAATAAAGATTATTCTTTTCACTTGCAAAATGTTTTTGTTAAAAACAAAATTGAAAATAAAATTTTTGAAGCAGTCATGACCAATCCTTATTTTATCTATAACATCAAAGTGGTGGCATCCTATTAGAAAATTTCAACTCTATGTTAATTTTGTGCTATCTCCCCATATAAAAACAAGTTCTTTAACGAGTAGATCTGAGGTGCGATTAGCTTCTTAAAAAAATTATGGGTTATACAAACTGCATAAAACCAATTTAACTGTTGTTTTTTGTAACACTAATGCACCAGTTATCTTTTCTTTACAAATATTCATGTTTAACAATCAGGTCACATGATCCCTGCTTCTATCCTAATGTGATAACAAAACAATGAAGGCTTATAGAAGCCACACACACACACACACAAAAGAAACAAAAACTTGATGAGTTTATGCTCATTTTGAAATTTAAAAAAAAAAAGTGTCTTTGGTTTATGCAATTTTCACTGTAGCAGGTACATGGGAGTATCTAAGTACTATAATTATTACCTTTTTAAATTAATAAAGAATAATCTGACCAAATAATTTTTTTTAAAAATTAAACTAAAATTTCTCATTATTCTAATCTTGCTGGATTTATACTCAAGACGTTGTATTATAATAAGATGTTGCAACATCTAAACCTTTTTATACAAAAAGATTCGATAAATAAATTTAATAAAACTACTTTAAAAATATCTTCATTTGTTTTCATTCCAAATTTTTGTTTTATTGAAGCAAATTGCCAAGTCAGCCAGCCAGCAATTAATATTAAAGTTTCTAAAAGCAAGATTAAGTTCTAGGAAACATATTTCCTAAAAGCATTATATACTTTTCAGGCCAATTAGAGACATGGAAACGCCAAAATGCCCAGAATGCTGCTTTACTAGCATGCTCATTAAGAGATTTAATCCAATTTTCACACATCCTGACTCAAACCATGCATCTAATTTCTGTAAAACTACTGGAGAGATTCAATTTGAATGATTCCTCCCCATTATCACAATTAAATCTTCTTATTTGAGTGGCTACATGTACATGACATCTCAGCATCAACATGGGTCAGTTGATGAAAAAAAAAGCACCCATCATAACATCAGAATCTATTCAGATAATCTTTCTATTTAAAAGATTTAAAATTAACAGTGAGAGACAGACAGAGACAAACAGAAAGAGCACTTTCAAAGATTATGCTATTTTGCTGAAAACTTAATTAAAGAACAATATTTAAAATTTTAGAAGCATTTAATAAAAAAACTGGAATGATATATCAAGAAATTCAATTGTGTGATTTTCCTGAATTATTTACCATTGAACAATCTATTTGGTAAATGGTCATTAACAGTTCTTATTACCAGAGGAAAAAATGATAAAGTACTGAAAGTCAAATTGATAGCAATAAAATAAGTGGATACAAACAATAGCATTTTTTGGTTTTCTGTAATTACTTTCCTATCATTTGCATAAATGGCCATGGACAAAAGAAATAACAATACCAAAACCTATTTAAAAATCATAGCTCATAGCTCGACACAGTACCTATGACCAGTTCTAAGTCTCTCTTCAAATACTTCCAATTGTACAGTTCCACTTACTATCATGATTATCTTTTCAAAAATCACACATTTTGCATGTTAAGACATACTTTTCAATTTTGCACATTTCTCCATTAAGTACGTGGAAAACTACACAGTGATGTGCAATTTTATACTTCAATGTAATGTTATTATGTAAGTTCAGCGATTTAGCCGTCGCTCTAGGGTGTACCAAAACTAACTCCCTAGAGTTCTTCAAAGTAAAATCGTTAAGCACGTCCAAATTTTTCTTCTACTTGGGCATCACTCTCTGAATAAACACATCTGCTGCCGATTTTTTTAACACTTTGTCAAATCTTTGCATGTAATCCAGGCTCAATCAAACTCAGCACTTCTCTAATACACTCTCGTTGTGTGTTAAGGTTGAGCCTCTTAGTAGTATACATCCTATGTTTGATAACTCATCTGGGGTGGCCACTCAAACCTCCTCCAACCACTTGTCCATGTTTTCAGCAGCCATTAAGTATTCATAGCAGTTTTTTTCTGGAGAGAGAATTTAAAATAAGCTTCTCCTTGAAAGTAGTAATAAAATATACTCCCACAATGTAATGCTAACAAGAAAGATAATGTAGCTCTGACTGCATATGCTCACATGTGCTGCACCAAACTCAATCAGTTGTTCAATTTCATTTGCCCAGTATTTAATCCTTTTTGTTGTTTTTTTGGAGGGGGTGATGGATATATAATTAAAAGGTCTAACACATCTTCAAAGTGTCAGTCTTACCATATACACACAGTTGTCTGAAGTTAATAGAAATTCTATCCGTTTAAGGAATTATGGAAATCTTTTATTTCTCTGATCATAAAACCATTTACACAAGTATGAATCTGCCCCAATGCTTTACGTATCCTCAAGGGTAGTTTTACAAAACATGA